>JASVER010000143.1:476583-546856 GCA_030449065.1 Oceanodroma leucorhoa | reverse complement strand
AAGAAAGAAAGAAAGAAAGAAAGAAAGAAAGAAAGAAAGAAAGAAAGAAAGAAAGAAAGAAAGAAAGAAAGAAAGAAAGAAAGAAAGAAAGAAAGAAAAGGAAAGAAAGAAAGAAAGAAAGAAAAAGAAAGAAAGAAAGAAAGAGAGAAAGAAAGAGAAAGAAAGAGAAAGAAAGAGAAAGAAAGAGAAAGAAAAGAGAAAGAAAAGAGAGAAAGAGAGAGAAAGAGAGAAAGGAAGGAGGAATGGAAGGAAAGCGGGAAGGAAAGAGGGAAGGAAGGAAGGAGGCAAATAGTAATGCAAAAGAAGTGTAAATGATAATAATACAGTTCAAATTGTTAAACATACACATCCTAGCAGCTCCCCCTTTTTCCCTGATGCTACCTTTGTTCACTCTTCCACTGCATCTCTGTGTCCTAAGGTTGATGAGTTCAGACTGGCAGAGGTACAAGTGTTGCAAGTTGTCAGCATCCCCAGGTCCTTCACCAAGAGGAGTATGGTATTCTTCCTCTCTCTAAGAGCCACTAGAAGTTATTACTAAGCATTTGCTGACATGTTCTRTGCCTTACTCTTTCTCCTTTCATCTGCAGCTCTGCATTACAACCAAATTTGTGATACACAGAGTGCCTTAGGTATGTTGAGTACATGTTCTTTGCCCACTTTGTTACCCCTAAAACTGTTCTTGCGCAACTTCCAGGTCAGCATTTCTTTGTTTGACCTTTGTGTGATCTGCTTATAGATCTGAGGTCTCCAGTGCCAGTCTGTGTCCCATTTTTAATCACCCCATCCTGTGCTCCCCTATATACCATCCTGTATTCCCACTTTCAATGCACCCTCAATTATACTGTGTCAATATTCCTTTACACTACAGCATTGTTAGTCATGAATATTCTGTTCAACATAGAATAATTACTTTTCACTACTATCTATATAGAAAATTGTGGTTCTACCAAAGAAACATAAGCAAAACAAGAAAGGTAGAGCTACATAGTCATTAGAAACATTGCTGTCAGCTCAGCACACTGAAACTGAGCTCCATGAAAATTAGGACAAGTTCAGACAAAGTAAGCCTGACAAGCCTCAGCCCAGAGTCCTTGGAAAATCAGTAAAAAACCTGTGGCTTCTTACTACCAATGACAACACAATTGACTTGTCTACAGGGTACAAATACGGCCAGGAAACAAAAGCAGGGATGAGAGAGTTAAGGAGTCATAACCCTTGGACAGAAAGGAATATACTGAATGTAGGAGCAGATACATAAAGAGCTGATGTTAGGGTTTCTCAGTGGAAATGGCAGATCCCATTGGGTGATTACRCAATAAAACTTACAGAAAAAGGTCTGTTCAGGGCAATAGATATTAACAGTACAATGGAACTGGAAAAACTAATTGAATGCATGGGTGCATGTGTATTTTTTTTTTATTTTCCTGTTTCTATTTGTATTTTTCCATTAAGCTAGACAGTATTTCTCTCTTTTAATACAATCTTCTCTGATTAGTGCTGCAAGAATAAACTGGCATTTGCAACACCTCTGATTTCATATATGTAATGGTCTGTTGTTAGAAGGTTGGATGATTACACTATTAAGCATTTAGGTCTCCATTCATTTTCAGTGTTAAAAGGACACTTTTTTTTTCACAGTCTAGCTAAGGAATATTRGTTGATCTGCACTTGAGAAGAGACGACAGCTTACTAATTAGGATTGCTTTTAAAAAAATCCATTTCACTGAACAGGTSACCTGCACTTATTAAACATTTCGCTATTGATTTGAAAAATAGCCATGATCATTTAACCATACAGAGCTATTTTCAACACTTTATTTTCCACAACTAGTGCTTGTAAGGGCTAAGAAAAATTAAGAAAGATCATTACCAAGACAAGCTGAACAGACTGAGCAAATAGCTCTATACACCAACAAGTTCAAATCCTTTTGACTGAGTAATCCACAACGTGTTTGCAATCTAATAGATGGGGTTGTGGGGACGAATTGTTTTTTGAGAAGGGACTTGGAAGAAATCACGTACATACACATGCACTGTGAACACTCTTTCATGAGTTAGCTAGTACATGTCATCAAAAAAATATCCAATATTGGAGGAGAAATCTTAAAATATCACAGGAATAATAGTATTCTTTTATTATGTGAATTCTTACTTACAGTGATGCAAGTATGTAGAAAGGTAATTCTTTTAAACAAGTAAAATACGAGTAGCTTGACAGTCCATGTGCAAATTATATGTAGACAATATACTGTTCAGTGTTGGAGAGTTTGACACAAATCATGCCATTGATGCTATTTTAGTGTTGTGTGCTAGATATTAGCTGTACACCCTAGCATTCATTAGTGGTTTTTTTCTCAGGTCCTGCATTTTACACTATGGAAACATTGGCACCAGAGTTGATCAACAGCTCCTCAGTGGATCAGAAAGTCTTATCCCAAGGCTCAGCAGCTGCAGTAAGTTGTCATTGTCTCTGGTTATTTTACCCATGAAAGTTTCGATTTCATCACCTCTGGGACCCAGACAAGAGATATTTTTTATTCCTCCTTAGTATTCATTTTCTGAAATAACAATCTGAATAGTACCATTAAACTATCTGGTGCAGCACCACTGCTGTTTGCAAACTGTTTCAYATTTTAAGTAGTCACAATGAAAGTTTTCAAAGAGCAGGGTCAGCTCTTAGAAAATCAAACAATAACAATATATGCACAGTTCTTGAGAAATTAGCATCTATTTCTAATTCTGAATGTGTTCTTTTGACTTTCTTTTCAGCAAAAGACTGAGGTTAAAATGCTTGCCTCATTTCAGTATTCTTTTTTTTTTTTTTTTTGTTTAACGGGCTAAATACAAATATGATTCTGACTCCTTTCAAGGGTGCTTTATTATTTTGACAGATCTCAAGCAGCATCTCAGATCAGCAGTAGCAAAGCCCTAGCAGTTACATGTTCAAGGCAGCAAACTGCTTAAGCTCGACCACAATCCACAGTAGACTACAACCCACTGCCCAACATTGCCATGTCAAAGGTGTACCAAAATGGATACAACACAGACAATCAGTTGTTTAGCTGCAATTATTTTTTTTCTTGGAAATCCATCTCACAAAAGAAGTTGGGATAACAGTGTTAAGATAATACAGGGCTCATGTTCATTTGGTTTTTTCCCCTCCGAACGTGAACAGGTCTGTTCCTGTTGTACTGTGAAAGTGAACTCCTACATTGCTGACCTGAGTTCCTGACTTGGGCTTCTTCTGGCATAAAGATTGCAGACTTACACAATTTCGGTGTCCCTATTCAGTATGAAGCTTGTACAAGATATTTTGGGCCTTTCCTTTCCAAAATGAAGCTTTTAAAAAGATACCATTCCTCACAGTATACACAGCCCTATTTAGTATTGGCTGATGCACTGCTACTTTTTGAGAGGCYACGAATAAAGCTATCTAGTACAAAGGAGGACGTGCTACCTGGAAGTGAAAGTTATTCAATCGCATTCAATTGCTTCTTTATATCGCTTCAGTGAAAAAGCTTATTGTATCTTTTCACCATTCCAAATTAGGCTTGAATTAGAGATAAGCTAAGTTCTTTGAAATATAAAATGTATAAGTATAGGAGAAAKAAGCAGCACAATGTTGTTGGCTAACGTCTTTCTGAATAGTGTAATAGTTGTATATGAATGGAAAATCTACCTTGTATTTTTACCTTGTAGCTTCTCCCCCATCTTGAGAATATGAATCAGACATCTTAATGACAGTCAGTCATCTAAACCCRGTGTTAGGGTAGGATAGGCAACAAAGAAGTTGGAGGAAGAAAACGTGTTGCAGATGAAACAACCAAATAGCCAGAGCAATTCTGCTGCAATGTGAGGAGTGTGCAAAGCAGTCTGCTCACCACACAGACCTGGAAGCACCATGTCAAGCTGTGCTGTACACCCTCACTCATTGTTTTAGGAACAAAGAGTGGAATAACCAGCCACTGTCATAGTGTTTGGGAAAAATCAGATGAGGTCGGTTTAAAAGAGGTATTATTCCTCTGTATGTTCCAATGGCCGAGCTCTATTTATTTGTCATAAAATATCAGTACAATTTTTTGCAAGTGATGTGAAACATAATTTCCATAACTTCATTTTAGCAACCAATGCRTTTAGGAAATCAAGACGAAGTTGTCAAGATTTTTTTTAATATTTTTTATAATAATAATGGTAAATACGGATGTTATTTAAAAGTAATACAGAAACAGAAGTACCTTTTGCTACCAGTTTTATTTTACAAATTATACAATGTGGGTCCAGTCTCTTAGATGCTTTCATTTAACAGCAAACATTGATGAAAGTTCCCTTTTCTTAGGACCTACAACAGCAAAACAAGAAATATCTCCAAGGAGGGAATGGCTTCGTATCCCAATCTGCCATTGAAGAAACAAGTTTGGTGCTGGCATGACTGATTTTTAAACCCAAAACTGGGGAGAAAAAAGGAAATATTAAAATCAAAGATGGAAAATTATTTTTATAATTATTTTTATAATTATAATTATTTTTATATCTATGTTCAGCTTTCAAACAACATAGCTTGCTATGCTGGAGAAAACATCACAGGGAAAACGCCGTAAATGGAGAGTGGGTGATCATCCAAAACTGCCTGTCATCTAATCTCTTATTTGAACATACCGTGAGGGAAAGAATAACACCTTATAGCCTTACTTATATTATTAGTATCATATTGGTACCTGGCTGTCAGGAGCTATCCTAGAAAACTGGCGTTTTAAAACAAATAACAAGACAGGTTAAAGATAAAGGTGCAGCAGAGGGATGTTGGTTATTTTCCAGAGACTTATTATTAAGAGGAAAAAAAAAGGTAAATATTCTGAATTTGAATTTCTGCCAGCAATCGTAGCAGATAAGTACTGGATAGACACCAAATGATTTCCAGCTAGGAAAAGTAATGCTGTCTACTGAGAGGAAAACTTCCTTTTATCTCATCAGATTGAGCTGCTAGTTGTAGCCTACAAGGATGTCATCAAACCTCAGCTGAAGGGATGTGCAAAATCTTCAGATAGCAAGTCCAGTCACTAGATGGCAGAATCTTCTAATTAGTTAAGTGTGATTTGTTATTTAACCACCTCTGGGAGCAAACCTGTTTCTCAGTTATGAAAGCAGTGCAGTAAGTCGCTCTGATCTTCGGTTGTGCAGTAGACCACAAATCTTTGCTACTCAATCCAGTCACAAGTATTTATCGTTTAGTAGTTTTTCCTGGCTATCCCTTCGAGGCGGAAAAAATATTTTATGTTATGTAAATTATTTTCAAGCAAGCACAGAGTAGTGCTACACTAGTAATTCTGGCTCATATTTTCAAATGCCTCCACGGGAGTTCAGATGCCAAATTTTAAATATTTGTAAAAATCTTCCTACAATGCACACTCAAAATTCTTTGGTGGTGTTTCACCTAGTAGCTTACAGTGCTCATAAAATTCTGAGGTGGGCAATAAGGGAATCTAACTCCAGATTGTAAAGTCCTTTGTGCCTTAAGTGATGTGCCAAAGTCACACAAGCAACCTCCAGAGGAGCAGAATCTTAAACCCGAATTTCCCTAGTGTCAGCTGCAGACAGTTGGTTGAGAGGATCTTTACTCTTCTCCTTCCATTTTGGCTGTKGAAAAAGTAAGTGAAGTTGCAAATTGTGTAGAGGGTTATATAACATTATATCAAACCTTTATGTAGATGACTTTTAAAAGACAGGGCCCAGAATTAATACGTGCATTCAAAAGACCCTCCTACAGGAAGAGTTCAATTAAAAGCAAAAGCAGAGGATGTGCACTTAGTTAGAAGGAAGGGTGATGACACCAAGGAATAATAAGTCTGACAACTAAGGAGAGAAAACGGAGCAAAAAGTAACTAGTGAAAAAACCCTAAATGTTTGCGGCAGAAATTTCAGGAGAGTTCTCTCTGGTAAAGACAAGTATCACCTAATGCAGCAGAAAGTCTATTGACTTAATGTATTCAATTTTTAATAAAAGATGCAGCAGTGTTTACAATGCAATAAGCATTTTTAGATCATAGCTGCAGTATTTATCAAGGTGCTATTAAATGTGTCACTTAGAAGCCTCACATGATTTCCATCTCATCTAGTTATGACCTTTCTAAACAGTTGACTAACAATTAATTGAAGAACAGCTAACATGGCTGAAATAATGGTATTTACAAACAGTTATGGATAACACTAATTACTTAAAATTGTTTTGCTACATGCTAGAATTTCTCTGTTTGATYGCAGACAAGCTATAGATGCAACTTGGGACACTAAAGACAAAGTCACCTGTTACAGCTTTGTTGATCTAATGCTTACTCCTGCTAAAAGAAGGCASTGTCTTTCCTTCTCTTACTTTCCCCACTATGGCAGCAATCATCAGATCCTATGCACAATCAGTACAACTTGCTGGACTGGTAAAAAAAAAAAAACAAACCTGACCTGGCAAAATTAAATCATTAGGTTAGCAAACTGAATCAGCTCCAAGCAAAAGGTCAGAGAGGGAAGTCGCAGCCAAGAAACTAAAGGAAAGGTGAAAGGACTACCCATTCTGGAGTGGAAATTCACTAGATTAGCTCAAATGTATTTTCACAGAAACTTCTATGTTATGTAAGTCAGTGAAAGAGACCCCAGACTTTGATTATACATGAGCTCATGAATCCGCAATTCCTGAATCTCTAAGTAAGACTCTATTTCTGCAAACTTTCTGGGAGACTCAAGTGACAAAAAAAAACCCAGTATTTTGATATTTGTATAGGTCAAGATGATCAGGCTTCAAAGATCTTTGATGAGAGGAGTCAGAATTGCAACAGGCTGCTCAGTTTCTTCTCCTTCCTTGCTCCCTGATGTTTTTATGTTACATGTATTTATCCCTCCTAAAAGGGGCATCTCAACTACTCCTGATACTACTTATTTTGTATTTGCTTTTGGCAGTTCAACTTCTTGTSTATTAAGTAGGATGTCCTGTGTATTTGCAGTCCCTTTTGCTTATCTTGTTCTTTATTTTGCAACTGTTTGTTTTCTGGACGCCTCTTATGTGCACCTACACACACCTTTGCTCCTTTGGTTGTCACATTACTCACATAACTATTTGAAATGTTTATACGTTGTGTCTGGCTATGCCATAACATTTACAAAATACTTGTATATTGTTATTGGTTATACTGGTTTAGTATGCTAATATTTGGCTTCAAGGCAAAGTAGTATTAACTATATTCTGGTTGATGAACCTCTAATTTATAGGTGGCCCCTGTTTCGGCTACATGCAGCATAGTGTTTGAAAACTATTGCATAGAAGCCCATCAGAGCAGAGCAATTTCACATTATTCTAAAAAGAAAGATGAATATTCACAAAATATTCTTAGACAACTATCTAGTGCTTGTACAGGATAAGGATCTGCAAACTTTGGTTACTGAAATTATGCAGATGTACTCTGGACCACTCTAGTGGATAGATTTATTTATAATACCTATTTCATTGGGAAACTCAAGTTGCATGATCATAGATAATTGGATAGTATGGCATAATATTATAGATATTGAATAATATCAGATTTTGGATAATATAATGCTCCAGTTATGCTACCTTTATTGTCTGAAACATTGCCAAGTCTCATTACATTTATCATCAGTTTTCAAATCTGGTGATTTATTCTTAAGTTATCAAATACTAAGATGATTACGTGGAAGACTCATATCTTAAAAATAAAGATAAGAATGTCCAACATTCATGGTTCTGAAACCTAAACTGGAAGGAAATAAAAAGATCTCCAAACCTCCCTAAATCTTAATTTGGTTCCTTCATTTCCTGGAACTGGCCATGGAAGTGTGTTGGGTGCCCATCTGTCATTCTCAATCCCAACAGCTGGTCTTTGAATCACAACAAAAGTAACTGCAAGGAGGAAAGTATCCATCAGTATACAGGTTTTCCCTCTCTTAAGTGTACTTTGCCTTGGACACTTTTTCAACTAACAGTTATGAGAATTATGTCTTWTGGATTTGCTCATCAGGATAAGCAATGCATAAAGTATCTCAGGCAATAACTCAGTTCTTYAGAGGTGACCTTAGTGAAAACTTTATATCAGTGTAAGGTGTTGCCTTTAGACATATGTCTTCCTACTACAAAATTAATTAGATAAAAAGGATAAATAAAACTTGTTTAATGTTTTTTAGAGCAGCAGAAATAACAACCTAAGGCTCAGTAAAGCYATGTGGATCAATGTGGATCATGGAGTAAAACCTACCCAAAAGTATCACACAGATACGTGAGACCTTGACTACCTCTGTCCAGCTCTAACTGGCTAGATTAGTCCAGTAATTGCTTCCAGARAAGTAACAGATTAACTTGCTGATTTAACAGTTTTCATACTCATGATATTTATAGCACATTTGCAGACCAGAAGGTAACAGAAAACCTARTGACAACTGCTAATTGGCCTTGGATATGGAGCACATCAAGGAGATTGGCCTGGTTATGTGATTAGCAAGGCTATTGGTGGCATATGCTGACAGTCTAGTATAGAAAGTAATAAACATGAAAACACAAGCACTTCTGGGGGAAACACATCCATGGGCATCCAACACCACATTGGATGGCGGAATGGCTGAGCTTCTGATGGAGCTACTACACATGAAAGTTGAGCCACCAGTCCAGGACCCCAAACATGCAACGGTCAAAGTGAGTGTCCTCTTCCCCTGAGACCATTGTGCTGGTCTGGCATGAGTGTGAAGTGTGTGTATACTGCAGAACAGAGGTCTTCAATGAGAAATCACTGTCAATGTGTTATATTCACCCTGYTCAGAAAATAAATTTGAGATTCTATATAAAGAGTTGTGTGATTTTGTTCTTGCATCCACCCCAGCCCTCATTTCCCTGTGACAAACTGCTACTCTAATCTGACAAGAAATATTTAAGCAAAAGAACAGGAAATCTCCATGTACTTGTATTTTTCCATGATTTTAAAGCATTCTGCCTATAATRTGACTTGGCTAATGTAAAACTCGACTCCTGTAGTGTACTAGTGGGCATGTATTCCAGAATTCTTTTTGGGTAAACAGAGTGGAGGTTTCCAGGCAACAAAGAATTTAACAAAGTCAAGTCCAAAGCAAGTGCATAAGATGCCTACATTTACCTTAAATAAAACACATAAGCCATCAGAGGAATGCATTCTTCATAAAAATGACCATAGATCTTATTCTAAAACACTGTTATTTGAACAATGTCTAAACATTTCCCKCCATAAAAGGTTTCTGCATTAACTTCAGACTGAACTTGCAGAAAAACATTTTAGTGTTTGGACATTTAATATGCTAAAAATTGTTAAGTTAGCATTTGTCATTTATCATTTTAGAGAAGAAAGACACTAAGTTAACTGGATATCACAAAGCAGTATGCAAATCTGAAAAATTAAGACTACTGCAGTCCAAAGCTATAGCACTAAGAAATGCAAGTTTCCAAACTCAGACACAAACAAAAGTGAAATGTGACATTACTATGACGTACTCAACTGTGGTGGCAGACTAGTTCAGGGTTTCCTTATTTAGTTTAAGGAACTGGTTGGAAAGCTTTGAAAATGTGTGTAAGGAAATATTTGGRCATCAATTTAATTATAGCTGGTGATGTAAATACAATCAGAAGAAATTTAATAGTCAATAAGGTAAAAAATCTGACAGTGAGGAGGAGAATATGAAGCAAGGTAAAGAAGGCAGCCTCGGTAAAATGAAGATAACTGAAGCAGCAGCAACTGATACATCCTTTCTTTCCTGCCATGATCCGAATGCTTCACTGAAGCTAACGTGAAAAAAAAAAAAGAAAAGAAAAAAAAAGGGAAAAACTTGCACTGACTACCATGCATTGATACTGAAGATCCCCACTCTCCTAGGTATACCTCTACGTTGCTCAAAATTGAGATTTAGTTGGGTTAGTGTGATCTGCAGACAGAACAACCTTTCATTTTCTTCTTGTAGGGCAGACGAAGGGATGAGATAAAGGTTTTTCCCATCTTCAGAGAAAAAGAACATCTTTTCTTCCTTTCATGGATTTTTTGTTAGTCATTTTAAAAACATTATTTATGGAAAATAAACCAACAAGTGAAAGATTACTGAATGTATATGCAATTTATTGTAACTTCTGAAATACATTATTGCCTCCTGAATTGTTGAACTTACAGGCAGCAAGAAGAAGAAAAAAAGAAAGAGAAAAGAAAAGAGCAAGAAAAATACAGTCTGTTTTAAGGTATTAGGATGGAATAAATTGAACAGCCCCTGGTCATAAAAAAACCGCAGGTTTTGCAATGCTGTTACAGTCCTGCCACATTTGTAGAAAAAGTGCTTCTCTGTACCAAAAGCTCAGAAGGTGCTCAGCACATTGATAAAGTAGCTATAAAACAGCAGCAAATTGCAGCTGCCCAGGCCTGGGGGGAATACACATGCAGTCACTTGGTTACAATTTGGCAATTACTTCTGTGGCCAAGCAGTTTGTTACTAGGGATGTAGAAAAGTGCTTTTTCAGAGAACAGGAAAGACATTAGCAAAACCAGCGCCGCGACGCTGCAGGAACAGCACTTACCTACGCTGCTCACCCTAAAACCAGGAAGAATTCTCCTGATTGCGAGAGGCTTTGAAGCCCTCTGATYAGAAGACAGAAGACCTCTGTCCGGAGTGGAAGTTACACGAGTGTTGCATGTAAATAGCTGCACCGGTAACCAGTGCCGACGGTCGGCAGTGGAGGGGGGCAGAGGGGGGCAGAGGTACTCACTGCTGGGCTGCGGAAGGGTTTTTTGTGCCACAGCAGCCAGAGAAGACACGTACTGCTTGTGTTAGGAGAAAGAAAATTAGATATGCAGTAGTGGTGTTGCCAGTGATACTCTGGGAGAATGGGGAGCATGGGCTTTGCCACTGCGACAGACGATTCCCTYGCCCTTTCAAGCGAAGTAACAAAATATTTTGTCAGATTCGGTTCACATAAACATATTGCTAACTGTACACAAAGACACGGGGTCTAGCTTAATAAACACTGGTGCTCTAATTTGGGCACTTTCCAAAATACAGAAAACAATAGTGGCCACTGGAGGGCTCAAACACATCTTAAGAAAT
The DNA here is from genome assembly GCA_030449065.1 of Oceanodroma leucorhoa. Lineage (NCBI taxonomy): Eukaryota > Metazoa > Chordata > Aves > Procellariiformes > Oceanodroma > Oceanodroma leucorhoa. The sequence goes on along the minus strand of JASVER010000143.1, from coordinate 535,750 downwards.
ATTATCGCAGCCCGTGGGCTGTGCTTGGCCACCAAGCAAGGATGAGACGCAAATGTCATTACACAACTAGGAGTGAATATTTGAGGATCTAAATATCAAGCATGGTGGTAGCGAAATGTAATTATGAGGTGGATATTAAGTTGTCCTGAAATTTAATTTGCATATTCCTCTTTCTAGCTACCTTTTGCTAAAGAATGCTGGCAGAAGGAGGATCTTCTGTTCCTAATGGCCATCATTTTTATGCTCAGTGCTTTAGATATAAAGTATTATTTCTTGGAAGACTCACAATAAAAATCTTTTCCTTTATATGAAGGCCAAACCTGTGCAAGTAAAAAATAAAGGCAACTAGGTAGTAATTTTACCATTTTCACATTGCAGCAGGTTAAAGTGTAGTAATCACAGAAGTGTGATTTCTGCTAGACCAGATGATTACAAATTAGTATTTTATTAATTTATTTCTGAAGAATTGTCAGAAAGTTTGGACAAACTCTGGATAAAGAGGAAGAGGTTAATTAACTAGATATTTAATAGACTTATGACATGAATGAGATATGTCTTACCTAACTGTTAAAATAATCACTGATGCATTTTTATGTGAAAAAAAGTGAAAGGACTTCACAGATTTTTCTGGGAATTACTGTCACCTGTGGGTTATTAATCATCTTCAAAAAGCAGCACTCCAGATAAGTGTTTGGATTAAGTTAAACAAGTCCATTTAGAAAGCACATCAACAGTATTAGTTAATAATATCATAAACTGATCTCAGTGCAAAACTAGGTTATATTTAAGACTGTGGAAGCTGGAAGGCCCTCACTCAGATGGGAATCCACCATGTCCAAACAATGCATGAATATGTAGTGTGAGAAACTCTCCACACCGAGTTGAAATTTTAAATGCACACCAATATAAGCAAAAGGAGATTAGATGGAGTGTAATTATTGCTATTTTTCAGGTAAGTAAAAGAGGCACATATTAAGATCTACAGTATGCACAGGCCATGTTTTCAAAAGGGAACAGATTTTGAGTGATCCCAGCATGATCAATTCCTCTTAAAATATCATGAAAGGTGCCAGGACTGATATATCTCCTGAAACTCTGGTCCATGAGAAAGCTCACTAAAAATCCATGAACATGCACCTGTTTGTAAGTACACATTTACTGGCTTGGCTGGGTCAAGCTGGAGCATCCAGCATTTCAGCTGAGCACACAAATAGGTTCTCAAACACTTCCTTGACATTGTCAGAAGCACTGGCAGATGGGTTTCCATTTCYGTTTGCCCCCTTGGACCACAAACATGTTCAAGGTGGTCCATGTCCCCCTACCCTCTATGGCACATTCCCAACACTCTCTTCAGCTCACTCCAGCCCAGACAGGTCAGGATTTGTTCAGCAAACTTGTAAAGTGCCGATTCCAAGCCTTCATTTTCTTTTTCTTTAATTTTCTTTCTATTCACATTTAAACTTTAATCATGAATTTCATCATCGTTAAGTAATTTTTGTTCATGTGCTTTTATAAATATATGCTTATACATAAAATAGAGATATACATCCTTTTTTTTTTTTAAGTAACCTTTTTAATATGTAAATATATATATGTAAAGAGAGAAAAAGAGATGTTCAAGAGTCCTCTCTATGTGAGGCCCTTGAGGTACTTCTGGGCTAAAGATGGTGGCAGGGCTTCAGCAGCTAGCCAGTCCCAGTGAGTTTTGCGATCACCTGGGGTACAGCCATGGCAAATAGCAGGGCTGGGACAAACAGTGGCTCCCCTGGGGTCGTCATCRTCCTCTGTCTGTTTCACTTTCATGTTACTAAGCAGTACAGTTATTCTCCTTCTCACCCTTTCATTTGTGCCTGCAGCCAACAATGGCAGTCGGGAAAAATTAATCAAATGAGATGTTTAACAGACTTCTATACTTCTTATTCCAATTAGAAATTAATTGTCCAGATACTTCTTTAAAGAGCAAGATCAAAGATGCTGAGTACTACATTCATGAAATCCATTCAATCAACGCAACTGATAAAGAGCCAAGGTGTTCCTTATCATACCAATGACACGCTCACACCCTCCAAACCAACCTATCCAAAGAAACAAACAGAGGGAAAAAAAAAACCRAAAACCAAACCCAAACCAGAATTTAGCTATAAAAATATTGCAAAGGATTAATCTCATAGGAATCTTTCTGAAAACAAACAACAYAATAACAAAATGTCACTGTTCAATAACAAAAAAAGTTATCAAGGAAGGAAAAATAGAAAAGGTCTTCAGGAATGAGCTTGTTTAGACACCCACAATAAATGCATGGGTATGGCATATCTTTCAGTGCATACTAAAACAAAGGAACCTCGACCTCGTAAGAGCCCATTTGTTCCTGCTCAGTGAGATGGTGTCCTGCTTACCTGTAAAACTTTCCCCAGAAGATGTATGAATAACCTTTTATTTGAGTATTGAGTACCTTTTATTGAGTATTTGAGTAGGCTGCAGGCTGATCCTATATCTCAAGCCCATTATTGGTGGGGGGCATGAAATTGCAGAGGAACTCTGGACATTTCTGAATGTCGTTATCACTAAACTTTAAAATTAAAATTTATAACTTGTAAGGCAATTGACACTTGAAGGGAATATTTGTCAGCTATCCCTTCACTGTTGAATAGCCCGTTTCTCTTGAATTCAGGAAGAAACAAAAAGTGGGAGGTAGTTTCCTTGTCCAGTACTGGATACTGAATAAAATATTTCTGGTCTCAGATTTTGTATGGCAGTACACGTGCAGTCCTTTCTGGTTGTTTTGTTCTTCATTCTACTTCAGCTGTATTTTTCATGGTTCTCCAGAATGAAAACCTACATTTTATGTATATTTTTCCCAAAACAATGTTCCTTCATTTAAAATGTTAGAGCAGCCTTGCATTTATTTTGGGATATTGACATGCAACTTTTTTCTGCATCTATCTTAAATGAAAACAGTGGTTAAATCAACTACAGTTGTATCTATGAAAAAAAGTCATATTTTCAAAATATGCTTCAGTGTGTAGACAAAAAGTATACTAATAGTATCTGGTTCTAGATAAAGGTGTATTATATTTGAAATTATTATTTGGCTAAAAATTATAGTAAGATTAGTATAAATGGTTAAGTTCTTTACCCTGTATTTTGTTGGTCATATATCATGAAGTTCCTGATTGCTGCAGGTTTCCACAAATTAAGTTACAGAAGTCCCAGTTTGATAATTTTCTTGTTTCACTATCAAACTTGAATTGTATCATTTCCTACACAATATGTATATGAATCGTTACCTTGAAGTGTATTGCTAAATCAAAGTTGATGCATAATTAAAACAAGTATTAACAACTGCTGCAACATAACTCAGACTATTACATTCTTTCCCAGAAAGAAAATAAAAGTCATGTCATGCATTACTTATTCTTGAAAGTGAAAAAATTATTATACTCACAGTCTTCCCTTGTAATAGGTTTCAGAGCAGATCACTTTATTTTCGTCTCAATTTTGCAGTACTCTTCAGTGGAAAATGCTGGAAACTGAAGTTCCGTATGTGATTCCACTAATAATAATATAAATATCTTGAGGCATTTTTGCTGTTTAGTAGTATAGTACTGCTTGGAGTTTAAATGCATATGCCAGATTTTACCCAGTTTAGAATCAACTTAAAATGGATAAATAAAGTACCAAGCCTCTATCAAAAAAATTGATTCTGGCTTAAGCAACTACCCTGCCTTGTAATTTGAGAGCTAAAATAGTAAGAAAAGAATACCTTTCATTCTCACATGCTGAAACCTTGTTCCTTTCACTGTCCATTAGGTAATTTTTTTGTATTACATTAATTATACAGATGCACCACATTAGAAGGAATGCTTGCACTCTCCTCCAAAAAATATGGATACCTTTCATTCTTTCTTTTTTTATTTATCCTATAAAGTTTAATTAGGGTATTTAATCCTGAAGATTTTACCTTTCAATTTTAAAACATAGTTTAAAGACATAGGTTATTAATAGCGTTATATTCACTGATAAAATTACATACTGGCTTTTGGTTTTCTGCTGAGACCATTTTTTAGGATAGCTGGGTCAGGAACTAGAACAGCAGTTTTTCAGGTCTGTGGTTCTCAGTTTTTGATTATGCTTCTGGGAAAATGAGGAAATGCTGAAAAATTATCTTGATTTTGCATAGAATTCATTCCCATACAAACCAATACTTTTGAAATCCCAAGATGAGGAGTCTTCTGGCAGGGGATGAGGAAGAAACTGTCTATTCCTGAAAGGAATCTCTACTGAACTGTGAATAAGTTAAACCTCACCAAAGCACAAGCTTTTGTATCCCTGGTCATTTTGGACTTAGGTTCTCACTACAAATTTCAAGTGTTATTTGTTTCTTATTATTTTATTGTTGAGTTAGGTTTTTTTAATGATATTTAATATTTGTAATATTTATCATCATTCACTGTCTACTTTGTTTACAAAATAAATAGCCATTTCCTGAAATATAGTTCTGTGAACACTCTTTTGGCCACCATACAGTTAAAAGTGCCACATGTTCAAGTCGAAAAGGCAATTTTCAGCTAGAAAAGTGAACACATATGAGCTTCCAAAAGCCAAATGAAGATGGTTCTGGTACTGTTGTTCACAAACATAATTTTAAAATGCACAGTGACTACTCAAGTACAAAATGAGAACTTAAAAACTGTCAGGTAACCAATGAATGCTTAAATGCTGTAAGAGGCAATGCTGTTTCCTCTGAGTTAAATCATCATCTTCTGTCTGTATTCACAGCAGCCAAGTTAAAGAAAATAGCACTTATCCTATCCACAGGCCAAGAACATCTTGTATTTAAGCTCAGTGAAAACCATGCTAACCTTGACTAATGGGCTTTATCCTGTCATAAAATACAAAATTAAAAAGAGAAAAAAATAATCAGAGCAGCAATTTCTCCAAGTCAGAAAAACTATGATTGGAACTCCTAAAAAAGCCTTGTATTGATGTCCTCCAGTGTTTGAAATCAAAGGAAAAAGATGTGCAGCTGAATTTTAAAAGGATTATATGAAAGACATACTAGCTCTCTTAAAGCCACGCAAATGTAAAAGAGCCAAACAATTAGGGCTTAGAAAAGAAGCAGCAATGAAATCTATGTGCATGCCAGCATCTGAGTATTGCAGAGGGTGTAGGAGAATGTAAAGACATGAAAAACAATAGCTACCTCTCTTCTAGATATTTGTTCATAGCAACCTCTGAGGTTTTAGGTCTTTCTATTCTATCAGCAYTACAGAAACTATATGGAGTTGGTATAAATGAAAAGGTGAGAGGGAAAGCACTAGGTTAAATAATGAAAAATAAAATAAATTTGTGTAYAAAGACTTTGGTGGAACATTATTTTTCACTGTTGATTGGCCTTCCTTCACAATCTGGATAACTGTTCCCCAGTCAATTGCACATCATCAAATGAATTACCTAACTCATTTGCAGTTAAGAAACACTGAAAGGAAAAAAGTGAAACAATCTCCTGCTCGACACTCTTTTTCCTCTTCAGTTAAAGACCCAGAAGAGGACATACAGAGAATAAAGTCTTCCAAGTTTAAAAAAGCAGTCCTGAAAATCTCCACATAGCTCCTCCTTAATCAGTCACCTAAAGAAATAAATACATTGCTTATGGACTGTATTTTATAGTTCTTCTTCATTAAACATGKATTTCTCCATTTCCACCCGGTGTGTTTCAGAGTGCTTGGTAGATTGCTGCATTCCTTGTACACATAGTGCAGCAAGGGGTACTCTGGTGCTGCCTCCCCCCGGGACTGTGTGTGCGTATTGGGTGACATAAACTTCACATAAACTTCATCAAGCAGCCTGAATTTGGAAGCTGCTAGATTCCTTCTTTTCCAAATTTCCACGTTTCCACTTACTTGCTGTCTTTCCCACTCTCACCCAGTAACTCTGACATTGATTTCTACATCATGAACAATCCGAAGTTTGTTATGTGAACTGTCAAGACTGACACAATGTGCTCCTATCCGAGAATAAGTTATAGCCTGTGTTTGGTCATTCCTCTTGAAGAATGTAGGTTGATCTCCTCAGGCAAGGGAAGATATGAACATAGTTTTCAGGAAAGCTACAGCAAATGAGTGGGATGGCTTCACTATCCGAACTWCCTTCAGTCATATTCAATAAAAATAATCTTTTTCTAGTCTCCGAAAAAAMAGGCAGAGTCCTAACCTCAGGCTGTGGATACCAAGTGGGCAACAGCCTTCTTGTTAGCTTTTCACGGGTTGCAGGATGTATGGCATTTAAGTTATAACTGTGACATAAGGATGAATTCCAAGTTTGTGCTATAGTTATAACTGTGGTCTGTRTACACATATAACACTTTGTCACCAGTTCCCTGGGTGGTCCAGGGACCCTCCAGTGGTCTCTGCACAAATGAGACCATGAGCTGATTTGAGACAACCAACAGATGTCTCATGGACAGCTTTGAGAGAATGAACCRGTCTGAGACAAAGTGCTTGACTGAATTCCTGCCACCTTCACAACAAAGCACTTGATTCAATGTCCCCGTATCTCTCCAGATGGGACTTTCAGACAGTACCAGAAGTTTTCCTGATCGCCAGATCCTGTACAACAGGGAYTGACTGATAGGCAATGTTTGTATGCTTAAATATGTTGAATTACACACTGGATAAAGAAGTGACTCCCCCAGGCAGTTCCAGATGTAGAATTGGCCAAACCAAACAAAAATAGATAATATTTTTGTCACCCRGTAGAGACCTTGATTTGAGCCCACACACTGTTTTCTCTTACTGCAATCTGAACACTTTTTTATTTTATTTTTTGGAAGTTGCAGCAAAACAATCCACACATTTTATATTCTGAAAAACTAAGAGTTAGCATTTCTTCAGTTAAGCCTTTCAATTGATCGAAAGCGCTTTAAGCAAAAACATTATATCTGGTAAATATTCTGATAGCTTCACGTTGCAAGAAACATGATACTAAATGCTTTTTGGATGACTTGAAAATTTATTATATGTTATTATCCAACGCTGAAGGTAACTATAACAGCTTCTCATATTCATTGTCATTAGAAACTCAGCTACATTCTGTAAGTCAGAGCTTGACTCATTCTTTTGAAATTAAGAGACTTTTAGTGATTATTTTCACATTAAAAAACACAGTATTATTTTTCCCCATCTAATATTATTTCTAAAAATACTCTACTCCAGGTAACCCACTAATCAGGCTTTTTCCTCAGCAGACTACTTAAAACACAGGACAGAAATTAACAGCATTTTGAGCTACCTATTAGTAGAGAGAAATTAAAAACTCCCTAAGCATAGATTAATAGAATTAAAAGGGTTATTTTTCAAATTTTCACCATGACAAAGACTGAGACATTTGTGTTAACAGCAGCACAAAATAATTCTGTAAACATGCTAAAGAATCACTTGATGACATTTCGAGTATTGGTTGCAAAGATATTGGGGGGACTTATTTTTTAACAAGTTATTTTGTGCAGGGGAGTTTAGGACAATACAGGGAGACTGTAGAAACCATGACTCTGCTTTTCTAATTTCATTTCAGCTGCCCTAAAGGCAGTGGGAAGCAGATGCTTAGTTTCCTCAGTCTCCCTGGCACTTTCTAAACTCCCACAGGGCAGCTACTCAGAGTCATATGGAGGACTGTAACGAGCCAGATCTTCTGAACTCAAATTTCAGAAGGCAACGCTGAAAACACAGACAGGCGAGCATTTTAAGTAATGATTTTACTAAACAAACAAGCAATCAAAATATAAATCACTTAGGAGTCCATCCTTATTGGTTTTTTAGAGTTGTATATTGCAGTGTGAAATTAATTTGGGATTTAACCATGACTAGTATGGAGTACCCAATCTTTTGAAATAGCAAGACTATTGAATAGCAAGATTTGTGAATAGCAAGAAATAGCAAAAGCCTGTGGAGRACTTACAGCTCATGGCAACACATACGTCATGCCCGGGTCCTTTTCACTATCTCTCTCTGCACTAGTCTGCAATGAGTGGGATAAAGTCAAAATTGCCTTCCTCTGGATAGCAGGGCTGGGACTGATTGGCTGGTTTTGTCTGATAATCAGAATATGTGTATATTGCCTCTTTGTCATCATGAGTAGTGGCAATGATGTAACTAAGGTGGGTCTTCCCTTTGGAGAGCATGGGATGTGTGCCAGTATTTTRGAGCTACTCATGCAAAACAGTGACTTTTCTGGAACTCTGTTAGGGACTCCTGGACAGAATAGCTGTTTAATCCCAGTGATACATCATTGCTCCTATCAATGTACTGACTCCTTGAGGCAGCAAAGGAATATCTATCATCTTTTAATCTGCTGAATCATATTGTTAATTTCTGTTTCTTTTAGGAGGCCAGGACATGGTGGGGTTTCTTTCTGGTTTTGTTTTAGTYTTACCAGAACATAATTAAAGATGGTGAGGAAAAAAACTAGTTTTCTCCAAAATACAACTTTCCACCTTGTTTATGATTTGCCTTTTTTTTTTCTTGGAAAAAAAGTCTTGACTTGTATTAGCTGATGAGAATTTTATCAGTTTTTCTTGACAAAACACATGCAAAGAAAACAAAAGGAAACACTCATGTCCAAGAAGCAAAAAGGAGATGCAGCTGACTACAGGCTGCTCTCCCTTTCCTTAGTTCCCTGGGAAGTTAGGAATGAAACCCTTCTGGGGTGGGGGTGACAGTTTTTCCTTCTACCCAGGCTCTGGCAGAGATACTGTGCAGTCCCTGTGCTTGGAGACCCATGGGGCCACGTTCCCGCCCAGGTCTCCGCCCAAGTCTAGGCCACTGATGTGCTGGGGAGGTTTCTCCTCTCCAGTCTGGGGTCCGTGCCCCGTGGCATATCACCACCAGTTACCAGCAGCTTCTAACAGTCCTTTAATTCAGACTAGAGCATCATATCTTGATGATATCTCTTTCAATGTACAGAGCAAATGCTTTTCATCCAGAAATAGCTATTGGAGTGCTTTGTTTATATGTACATGATTGCAAAAAATTGCATAATATTTAAATTCCATTTCAAATCATTGAAGCGTAGTTACTTGGAGAAAGGACGCTTTCACTAATCCCTCCCTTCAAATATCTCATTGTTGGTTTTTTTTAACTTTAAATAATTCAATGTAAATAATTCTATTTGCATAATTCAGGTACAGTGAGGACAAGCCACTGAACCTTGGACATCAGATGAGTTACTGATTTAATAATTGCTCCTTAGGCCCTCATAGTTATTCAGTATCAGGTTTTCAACATACTGTGAACTACCTATCTCATAAAGAATGATTCAAGATGTTGATTACACTTAATCCTTAATTTCAGACTTCATACAGAAAATTAAATAAATCCATAATCGGAGGCTCTCCCAAAGAAACAGTTGTACACAGCAAGCAGATATCTTAACAGTAGTTTAATGGACAATTTCTTAAGAAATTTTGCATCAGTAAACAAAAAGAATGAACTAAAAATTAATCAAGTACTTAAGAGCAAAATGATGACAAAAGAGACTGAAATATATCTAATTTTACAAGGATTTCTCAGTTAAAAACATCAACCTAAATTTACCAAAAGACTTCTAAAATAAGAGCTTGAATGCTTAAGTCAGGTAGCATATCTCTTCTGTCTATATCTCCAGCAACTTCAAGAGGAACGTGGCACTCACAATTATGGATGCAAAATGAAAACAGATAAAGGAAGGAAATAAGGTACCCTTGCCTCAAAATGCAGCATGGTGCCAACTCAGGCAGATGAAAACTATAAATGAAGTAAAGTACTATAGTTAATAACACATGGTGCTGTTAATGTAAAATGAGTAAAAGAAAACACAAGGGTACACATCATTTATCATCCATTATTAAGAAAAGAGATCAACTTACAATAATTAATTTATCTAAGAAAGTACCTTCAGAAACCATTTAACATAAAGCCTCATAGGAAATCCTTCTGGTTTTGTTAACATATGAGCATAGACATTCATAATATCACCTCAGCTCTGTTCACTGGCAGGATAGGTCAGTCTTCAGACTCAGTATGCCATTCTCAAGTAAATTAAAATTTTAAATAAGCTTGCAAACAATTTCCTGTTTTTCAGTCTTAAGGTTCAAAGGTCCAGCACAACGAAATTTTCACAAAGAATGCACAGAATCCCATATAGAAACTAATATAAAAAACAAATGCTGAAGTCCAATACAAAGTCTTCATTCCTATTTTGCTTGCTCTCCGGATACAACCCGATGATATTTCTGACATACCTAATTTCATGATGATTTGAATATGCAAGATCTTATCTTCTTTGTATCTGTGTAGCATGGGTGCTTCCTTGCTGTAAAGGCTACCTGAGACAATTCTCTGAGTTTTGACTTTATGGAGGATTTATACTCAATACCCAGCTGTGTTGGTTTTGGCTGGGATAGAGTTAATTTTCTTCATAGTAGCTAGTATGGGGCTATATTTTGGATTTGTGATGAAAACAGTGTTGATAATACAGGGATGTTTTATTTACTGCTGAGCAGGGCTTACACAGAGCCAAGGCCTTTTCTGCTTCTCACCCCACCCCACCAGCGAGCAGGCTGGGGGTGCACAAGAGGTTGGGAGGGGACGCAGCCGGGACAGTTGACCCAACTGACCAAAGGGATATCCCACACCATATGGTGTCATGCTCAGCATATAAAGCTGGGGGAAGAAGGAGAAAGGGGGGGACGTTCGGAGTGATGGCGTTTGTCTTCCCAAGTCACTGTTAGGTGTGATGGAGCCCTGCTTTCCTGGAGATGRCTGAACACCTGCCTGCCCATGGGAAGGAGTGAATGAATTCCTTGTTTTGCTTTACTTGTGTGCACGGCTTTTGCTTTACCTATTAAACTGTCTTTATCTCAACCCACGAGTTTTCTCACTTTAACTCTTCTGATTCTCTCCCCCATCACACCTGGGGGGAGTGAGCGAGCGGCTGGGTGGGGCTGAGTTGCCAGCTGGGTTTAAACCACCACACTAGCTTAATTGAAATTCACTTCCGTCCATAAGCTTCCCTTTGAAACAATACTAGTCACAGGTTTCATAGCTACTCTGTACCTTTCAAAAACACAAATTGACCAGCTTGGAATATGCAGAGCGGAAAGGCTGTTTTCATGGCTTTTAACACTCTTTAACATGAGACTGGTACAGTACTTAGCTATTCAATAGCTCTAAAATATTTCCAATGCTTTAATGGACTACATGAAACAGAAAGAGCTATGTGACATCAGCGGGTTTTCTGCACTTTCTGCCTTCTGTTTTTCCACTGATTTTGATGTCTTCCTTTCCTCATATGAACAGAGCTCTCCTCTCAAAGAAGCAGCCAGTTGTCCTTTCATTCTCTGCTGCATTTGATACCATAGAGTTTGCAGGCCTATAAAAGTTGAGCCTGAAGTAGAGGATATGTCTGGACTTATTTATTACCGAATTTATCTTTTCTTGTTACTTTTGCAGTGAGCTTTCTCTTACAGGTAAATAAGCACTGGGAGTGATCTGGGGAAATAAGACTTTAGGTAGATGAAGATGAAACACCTGAAAAAATAGGAAATTGTAGAGACACCTAAGTGTAAGATAAATTACATCCTGAGGTAGCGAAATGAGTTCCCTGACTACACCGTCCATTTGCCGTTATCAGCCACTCTGTTTATGCAGGACTATTCACAGAATGAAAGAAGAGTGGGTGAGGATAAATTAAATGTCTATAAAGCAGTAGGGAAAACCAGAATTCAGAAATAAGACACACTGGGGATCATCTATTTAATACTAAAATTCTAAAATATTAAAGGAATCTGACCTAAAGTTTATATTTATTATCTTAGAATCAGACATCTCCAATTCTTTTCACGTACGTTATTGAATTACTCCTCCATTAATATGACAAAGAACGCTGAATAAGGAGAACAAATTTTCATTTCCAAATTTCCAGAAGGAACATTAGTTATTGCCACATCCCATAGGACTATAATACAGGTTTTCTCCTGTTAAATGAGTTTTGTGATAACAAGAAAACACCAACAGAATCAATCCTTACACAGCTAATTGAAATAAAGACACTGGGAAAATAAAAAAGACATATCAAGAGCAAGAGTACATGTGCTGAGCTACATGTTTGGAGCAAATTTCATAGAGTTTGATAGAGTTTCTATTCAACATTTTCAGGCTTCTGTAAAAGACTGTACCTTAATAACTATTGATCATTTTCCTATATGACAGACATCTCAAAATTTATTAAACCTCTCCACTGACAAAACCCTTTTTTTTTTGCCTAAAGGAAAAAGGAAATGAGTAAAAGTTAGCTTTTTCTATGATAATAAAAATTATATTTAATGAGAAAATATTATTATAATAACCATTTATGAAATGAGGTAATATACATTGTTTGTTTCATTAAGGTTTCTACAGTTGGATGAAATATAAAAATTAGTATAATTATAAGTTATAATACATTTATATTGGTTATTTGAAATGTGTACAATATCAGCAGCAATAAAGTATTTTAAAGACAGAGGAAAAAAATTGACTATAAATAATAAAAGATAAACTACTGTCCTGTAAAATCCCTAAAATTTATTTAATTTGCAGTGTCCTACAGAAACATGCATATTGAGTATATTGTACATTACTGTACATCACATGCTGTGATGACAATTGTGTTCCACTATGAGGGAGCGCAACTTAAGCAATTTACCTCCTCTTTTGAAGGGTAGGTATCAGCAAGCACTGAAGTTTCCACCCACCAGGTAAGTCATTCCGAAAGGATTATGGCAAGTGTATCTCAAAATATTCAAAGTAAAAGCAGAGGAAAAAAATGCCATAAATTCCTTGCAGGTGGTAAGATCTTATTTGGCAGTCCTCTATTACAAAATTAAAAAAAAAACCCTGTGGTTTTAGGAAGAAAATAATTTTACTGCAATTAAAGTCTTAAATTGTCTTCTTAGCTTTTTTATTGTTATTAAATATTATACATTAAATAAGCTGCATCAAGCACTTTTGCAAAGTGAGAAAGATGTGCACGCATCTGTCTACAAAACTAGAATAATCCCTTTCTGGACATACTTAAGTGAATGTGCATTTTGCTTAAAGCACCAGCATTTTGAAGGTTATAGTTTTGCAATCTATTGTAATATGGAATTTTAAAACAGGTAGGATAACGACTGTGGACCTGTCTATGAAATAAAATATTTCAGCATATTGTTGGGACTGCTGACTGTGCTATTAGGCTGCAAATTTTTGAAGTCTCAAGTTAGTGACATTGGAAGTCCTTCCTTGTCAAAAGGTCGGTCTAAATGGGTATCACTCTSTGAGGCCAGTGACCTCCCAGAAAAGGTACTCAAATTTGATATCCCTATAAACTTTTGAGCAGAGTTCCCAGAGAGTGAAGCCAACCAGATTATAATCTCCAACAAATGCTGAGCATGTGAATTTCCTGGTTGCTTGGGTGCAATTGATAYTGCTGTGGCCTTTGGTTACCCAAATAATGTTATAATGAGTCCTTTAAACAGGTCTTACCCAATTCTGGTCTTCCAGCTTCTCCCAGAAGTAGATCTCCAATTGCTGGCATGCAACACTGGAGATATATCATCAAATAAATAATCTGTAGCTAGATTATTTGATTTGCTGTAACCCAGCAAATCTATTAACAGCAAAGAGGGTAGCCATTAAAGCCACATAGTAATTTTAGCTGTATATCTTTCTAAAATTAGAAAGTGTTGGGTTTTATTGTGCTTTACTCGCCAGGCTTTACTAGTAAAAAATTCTGTTTGCTTAATCATTTTTTAATTTAACCTTCATTACTAGTTAATAGGTAGCAGCTATTGCTTTTGAAGAAAATCCACAGAATTTTTTAGTCTATTGTTTTGCAATAGGTCTTCAAATGCCCAAAAAACTTTTAATGGTACGCAACCCTGAAACTCTTAAGAAAAGTAAAATCTCATGTATAAACTCATATTTCACAGAAAATGAATTGAAGACTTAATTCTAAAAATTCATTTGAGTATTGAATGGTATAATTCTGGAGTTAAACATTTATTTACAATGCAGAAAACAACTTCATTGTTTTGTTAAATCCTTTGGAGTTGGGAAATTATCTTCCATTCTTACAAAAACCAAAGAGTATTTCAGTGTATTTTGTAGCCCAAGAGAAGATTAAGAACATGATTTTAATCTGGTCTGTAATTGCTGAGAAAGACGATGTCCTTTAATATTATTGCCACAAAATCCCCTCGTAGATTATGCTTGTAAATCCTGGAGATTATCCATATAAAATGGCTGAGCAGCCATGAACAGATTTATCATCTTTAATTTATGTCAAACGCTGTCCTTTGGAGGCTACAGGACTGACGCTTTTCTCAGCTCTTCTGGGTGCATCTTCCTGACACTACCTTTTCTGTCTTATTCCCTCTTATAAAATACAGAGGTACTTTGTCTAGGTTTTAAGAAACAGGAACTGCTGGAGATCAGAAATATCAAATCCCCTGGGGAAAAAAAAAACTCATAACAACAATTTTAAAAGAGTATCTTTGATCCAGATTGCAGGATTTTATCCCATGAGAAGGAGGGCACAAGGGTCAAGCCCTTAAATTTGCTCAAATTGGTCAGCCTTAGAGGTTAGTTTCAGACACTAGTTCTATGTCTGACATGTGTAACCTCTTCCACATCCACAGCTCAGTTACCAAGCAACAAGACTGGTTTATTAACAGAGCATACAACCTAATTCTTGCAAGAATTAACCAACCTAATAAGTAGCGAGATCTCTTCTGAATCTACATTCTTCTACGAAGCTATTCTTAACAGCAGTCTTCTTGTGTATCCTTTTGTCTTAACGTCTTGAGACACAAACAATTTGACACATGATTCTTTAGGATGTGCTGAATAAGTAAAAATAAAATGCAGCAGACTATTTTCATATTATATTCATAATTATGTGCAGAAACATGAGGATGTATTCCAGACACAGACGCTTCAGCTCACAAACAGCTTAAAGAAGAAGGRGTTAACCGTCTCTAAAACCAGYACGAAGCCTTTCTCACAGTCTAAAYGAGGAGATTTCATTCTGAAATGAAACAATTACTTTAACCAGTTATTTGCTACACAATCTCAATTAAAAAAAAAGCAGAATTAGTGAAGTTATTAAGGGTTGTTACYACATAAAAAACAGGTGTAGAAAGGAGAAATGTTATCTTCATGTAGATGGTTAACCAAATTTCTGATATCAAGGGGAAAAAAWTGTTGGCTTCCCAAGCTAAACTTAAAATGAGGGAAATCATGTTGTATTGGACTCAGAGCACATCTAAGAGGAACAGGATTGAAGGCAAGGAGAGATCCCGCTTAAGGAGGGATTAGCACTTTCGAGTTAGTCTGCAGTTCAACGTGATARACTTGAGATCACGTAAAATTCTATTGTACTAGCAATCTCTACACATATCAGTAACCAAACACTAGAAAAATCATATTTTCATATAATTTATTTCTCTTGCCCCCACAGCAAATCATTTTTTAGAACAGCTTCATAATCAAAACACTTTACAATTCTTCAGGCTGAGATTTTTGGAAATATATTCCAAAATACTCCTACCATTTTGAAGTCAATGTATATATTGGCGATGTGGATTGATAGTGTAGTTATCATAAGATACTGCAACATGGTATTGTTAAAAGGTTTTATCATGCCTAGAAGTACTTTATATTTTATTTTTAACCTTTTRGTTATTATTTTTTTAGAATTGAAATAAAATTTCAATGTGAAGGTGTGCAGGAAAGTATCATGAGAAATTGCATGATGTAYTAAAATCTGTAACCAGAAAGGAATTTGCTTATTTATTTATTTTACTGTGATATTTTATAAAGCATTGCACAAATTTAATAYATTAAGCTTTGTTCAAAAACATATTTGCAAGCTGATTTTTTCTGGAGATTTATAGTGTTCATCTCTTCTGATGTTCAGTGATTGTGATGGAAAGCAGAATAAATACATTTTAAGTAATTCTATAGCTTAGGTGAATTGCCTCCCGTCCATCTGTGAAGAATAAAGAAAAGACTCAGCTATATTTTAATACGGAAATGTCATACCTAATGTGTATGCATTCATATAGATAACATATGAACASGTCTGTACATAAATGCAAACAATTGCACTATAAGACAGGAAAGACCTATCTGTATTGATTATATTAAGCCATGTAGTAATATATACACACCAGTATTCTGCTTCCAGAATATTCCATGGGCCTTTCAGTCCCCCCTTTTCTTTCAAAAGTCACTGCTGCTTTTTCATTAATGTATTTTTAAAAGAAACGTGGCAAAAAAGATCCTTCACTGTTCTATGTCAACATATTTCAGTCTTAAGGATTACAATGGACAGTGATAACCATCGGATGTAAATGGTTATCCCCAYCCCACTACCAACACCTTGCCACGTAAACCAGGTAGTTTAACTTCAAACACGATGCAAGAGCTGGTTGCACCATTTGCATCCTGCCCACTCACCAATCTGCCCATGTTCTGCTGTTCATCAGTTTTGGAGAAAGCCGGAAAAGCTCCATTATTTGCTGTACACTCAGTAATAACTGTTATTGATTTATTTTTTATTATTTTTTTTCAGTGGCCACCTTGATCTATAAAAAGCACAAGAAGTCATTTTCAACCTACTTGCACTGACAGTCCCTGAGTGTCTGATCTGTCTGTGATTCCATACAAAATGTATTCATACATAAACAGTGCAGAATTACAGATCTAAGTTAAATTGATTTTTTAAACTATAAAATAAATAGATTGTAGTCATAAATACAAAACCTTGATCACAAAGTTTGAAGAACAATATCTTTGCCACATACTATTTTATGTAATCCTACAAATATCAAATAATAAATCAACACCACTTAGTTATTTTAAATTACAATTAAAATTTCTAACTACACCTATCATATTGTGCAAAATTCTAATAATACCTAAAATCTTTCTGGTATGTATGAACTAAAAAAATCAACTCTAAAATTGTTAAACACATTTTTGCTGTATCACTGTATCACTGTAAACTAAGCTTTTTCAATCTCTTCTGGAAACAGTAACAAGTGATATAAGCTCATCTTAGGAACTCTGTTCTTCCTTAATGGAGGGCTCTACTCTGCCGCTCCAATTTACTTCATTAATAGTTCCAGGGAAAATAAGGTCTACTTTTCACACAAGGACCATGACAGAAAGTAGTTGTTCAAATCAGTTTTATCGCCCATTTGGACAACTGTTTCTTTGGAAAAAAGACTTTTCCCAGAATGCAGGATGATTTAGTCTACAGCAAAGTGAAATCTAAAATGTCTCTTTTATTCAAGATCCTGGATTTGGAAGGGTACTGGGGAGTTATTTGATGCCAATTCTTATGGGCCATCATCTAGGCCAACTGCTAGATTATACCAGAATCGGCTTCATGGGTCAATAAAAGAAGAGATAAACTAGTGATCTGAAAGGATTATTATCACAAAACTTCTGAAAAATATTCTGGGCATGGTATACTTTGTGTGGAGGCCACTGCTCTTCTCCCTGCAATCTACTGCCTAAAGACTGTTGCTTCTAGTGATGGCATCTACACAGCCTTTGTAAAGATTCAAGCAAAACATCAACATATGCTTTGATTAGAAAGGAAAAATATTTATGTAATTAATCTTCTGTAATTACTATATATGATTATTCTATCTTGTAACTGAGGTTGCTCCAATTAGATGATTTTAAAATATTAAAACTTTCATATAAAAAAAAAGACAACTAAAAATAAGTTTGAGGGGTTTTTCATCTTTTATGCATCAAATCTAATTTGTTACTGCCACAAGAAGAAATAYAAGTGTTTTATTCCATTCATTACAGAATTAAGGTGGATAAGACTGATAACCAGCCAAAAATAATTCTTTGAGCAATACTGATAACTGAATACGCAATAGCTCACGGTTGTCATGGAAGAGCATGATTTCCATTATTTAGRACCGTAACAAATAAAATCCTGCTCTTACAGCTATGCCAGGATTAACCTGCATTATCAAGCTACTAGACAACTAAAGAGCCTGTGAGAATGGTCATATTATAATGCTAGTGCTTTGAGCAATCTGGAGTTTCTTGTCCATCTAAGACTCAGTAACACATTTGTGCAAGAYAAACACAAGCTACTGTGTCTATATTGTGAAATATGATCAGTTTTGCTGGAGTAAGCTGAATGCGCCAGATTCATCATGCCATTTCAAACCTTGCTGAAAACAAGTCTTCAAGCAGCATTTCCTCAGTGGACAAGTCTTAAGACTCTCACAAGGAAAAGCTGGCATTTTTTATTTCCAGCTAACTGGGGAAAACGTCCCTGTTAGACGAGTAGAAAATGTCTCTACCAGAAAGGAATCTGTTGATGCAAAAGGCATACTTTCACCATACTCATAGTTGAATATATTATGGAAGATTTGTTAAAAAAATAATTTCCCTGTCATTTAATTTAATGTAGTTACTCTTGGAAAACCTAGCTTCAGGTGGGATTATTTTAGGCTTTTACTCTGCTCCCGCAGCATCCTCTGGGTGTTGAGCAGTCAGGAAGTCAATGACTGCACTAATATAAATACTGCCTTGCATTGTAAGTTCTGTATCCATGGGAGACTTATTTCAAGGTAGCATTTCAAATGACCTGCTGTACATTATTCTGTCTGCCCTGAGCATCACTTGAAGGATATTTTCTAGTGGAGTTTTATGGTCTGACTGAAACTCTTTCAGCATGCTTTCTAAAACTGAGCCAAGGACGTGGCTTTCAACAATGTGCTCCATGAGGTCAGATTTTTGAATGGGACAAGGGTTAAATTGACTCGTTGGAGCTCTTCCAGCACAATCTGCTATTTTCTAATTCTGCGTGACACACTAGGTAGCAAGACTTACGTTCACCTTTTGTATTGCATCTTGTAACTAGGGAAGAAGGCTTTATTTTTAACCGTGCACTGCAACAATATGTCAGCTSTGCAGCCCAATCAGTAACTCACTGAGACACATAAGACTCAAATATACATCATTTATTTCTCAACTGCCTTGCTTATGCATGTGTTTATAGACACGTGCAGATATTTCTGCCTCCTGTTTCTGGAAGTGGCCTGTCAGAATCTAATCAGAGCTTCATCTTTAAAAGCAATCACTCCTGTTTCTTCCCATAAAAACTGCAACAAGCAAAATCTTCTATCTCCAGTAGTAGCCATAGACAAAAGAGACCATTTTTGGCCTAAAAATGCTGAAATTCGGTTTGAGTTGCTAGGTCTATTTCTGATAAAAGCTGAGATTTGTTTTTATGAGTTTCAAAATYAGTCTCTTCTTAACCTTTTTATAAAGTCTCAGATGGGATTTATGACTTAAGTACTGTGATTCTTTTTGTCCTATATAAATCACAATTCTGATAAAAAAATATGTTGCATATAGATATGCTTATCTTACAACATTTTTTTCTTACAATTAATGAAAGTCATTAATCTCTAATGCCAACTGTCAAAATAAATTAAGGCTGGGAATAAGCCGTTATTTTTTTAGGTTGGGCCTTGACTAGTTATTCTGAATTTTTTGCAGGTATTTTTACAAAGTGCAGCAAACCTAAGCAGCTAATGGATGCAGAAGAACAAGCAGAAAGAGAGGGCAGAGTCTCTGCTGAAGGCAGCGTGGGACTGCTCAGCAACAGTGGTGAAGTGCCACAGGGCATGCTTCCCAGCACCCACGGGAGCAACGAACCCCGCACATCGGAGACCTCCACTAAGGCAGAGCCCTGGATAGAGACACGGCCCCACGGGTCTGCGATTACAGAGACTGCCTGGTGCCTCTGCCAGAGGCCGAGGAACAGGAGGTGGTGTCCTCTGAGAAGCTGGGTCAGTGGGTGAAGGAGCTGCAGGTCGAGGTGAGCAGACTATACATCTTCCATGAGGTGTTTCTTCCAGGAGGTATTTCTACATTTCCATGAGGATGAACAGATCTACAGGGTCTTCGCAGAGACACTGCAGAGATGAAAACATGAATCTTGCTTTGCACCAAAAGAGGGAGGGACAGGAGTTGTGCTTGATCTTGGGCAGGTGGAGGAGGAAGTTATCAGTTATCAAATCCAGTCAATCAGTCCCAGCCCTGCTACCCAGAGAAAGGCAATTGACTTTACCCCATTCGCTACAGACTAATGCAGAGAGAGGCAGTAAAAAGGACTCTGAAACAATGCATATGTTGCCAGCAAATACAAGTCCTTCACACAGGATTTTACTTGGTCTTGCTATTTCAAAAGAGTGTCTACTGCGTACTCGTTATGGTAAAATCCCATGTTAATTTCACATTCCAACATACAGCTCAAAAAGTAAATGAGAATGGGCTCCTTTGAGAAATGTACTTTGTTTAAATGAGTAAAAATGATAGTTAAGGAGATGAGGAGGATTGCTTAGGTCTTAATTCTCTTCATAAATGTTAATTTTGTAAGCATTTAAATAAGTCAATAAAACCATTTATGCTAAAATTTAAGCACAAAGGGGGGTATTTCTACACTTGCAAGAGGGATGGGAGAGTTAAGCACCAGATATGTTGTTATGTAGGAGCTTTATAGTTTATAATATTTCTAGACAAAAGTTTCTCTTCCTGATGTCTGCTTTCTTTGTTATTGACGTCAAAGCCCTACATAGTTCTGAGAGCAGTAAAACCACAGAAAACCATGTGGAGTGGAACCTAGTAGTCAGGTTTCTACCGGAATGATACAAGGCTCTTGAGGAGATTCTTCTTGCCCTCCAAACCCACTGGCTGGGGAGCAGGGGTCATCAGAGGAGAGCTGCTGGGCATGTTTAGTCTTTTGCTTTGCTGTATGAGTGCAATGCACTCTGAAAATGAGGTGCCCTTCTTTTAGAAAACTTTCATTTTCTTGATGAACTAAGAATGGCCAAGGGTACGTTCATTCTTTTCCCCTGAAGTTCTCAGTCAACTTGCTATCTGTTACCTGACAAAGAGAAACTTAACAAAACACTCGGCACAGCTGCAACGTTCAAGTGAGTTGAAATCCAAAAGGAGTATATCATCATTTAGGAACAGCCAGCTCCCTCACAGACTACATTTATGTGCCCTATTAAAAAAGCTTCAGTGGAGCACAACTGACTTTTCTGGAATCCTCAAGCTCATTAAAGATCATCATCCATTGAAAAACTTATCCAAAGTTTGAAGTCAAGGCTTGCATTAAAGACTAATTAACAAAGTGAATGTCCATTTGAACCACCTTGCAAAATAAAATCCACCTAAGAATTTGACCTTTAAAGAAAACATTGTCTAATTGATGCTCATGTTTGTGTACGAACATGATGCAAACTAATGAGTAGTCTGACTTTACTCTTCTGCCCAGCTTTACTGTTCTTTAGAAGAAAACAATAGACTTGAATAAATTTAGTCTGAAGGCTTTAATTTACTGCATAAACTGGAAAACAAAGAAGATTGCTAAGGGAAAGTCCAAACTCAGTGGTGTTTAAGAACCAGGGGAATTCTCCCTTTGTTCTGCTAGATACATCTAGCTGTCGCTCCTCTTTGTACTCCTAGCCAGTAGTGAAGCCAAGTGCAAATCCCAAAGATGCAGGTACACACACATGCGCACAGCCAGCCACTGAGATCAACACGATTCCCCCTTTGTCTCATTTTTCCCGTGCTTGTTCTTCGCTCTTCTGCACCGATCCCCCTCTTCCTCTGCCCTTGTCTCCTCCCAAATGAACAACATGCCCTAATTACATCACCCCCAATGGTCCCACTTTTGCTACATCTGTACACAGCATAGGTAGTTCTCAAAAGTTTACCTAAGTACTGTTGACCTGGCAAGATGATCCCCAGTACTCCCCATCAAATACCTGCGAGGTTTGGCTATTTCTCACACATCTCCTCCTTCAGCATCCGTGAAACCCAGACATCCCTCATTATGCTGTCTCTAACTTCTGCCATTCTCCCTCTGCCATTTCTTACATTCAGAAATTCCTCATGTCACATTCAGTAGTTTCTCCTATTCAGCTAACTAAACCTCAGATCAAGGTCTAATCATCTAGATGCATACTGTAACAAAGACAACTTGATTTTTTAAAAGATAATAAGCATTCTAATATATTATTTTCAAAGTTTTTATTAATATAACTATAGCCACTTTGGCTTTTCCTTTTTCTTATTGTTAAGGTAAGAATAAGGAGTTGGAAGTAAAAATAAAAATACCCCCTCATATAAATTTTTTATTTTTACATTATCTTTGCAGACTACAAGAAGAGTTTATGTTTAAATCATTACACTATCCCTGAACTTGGTGTCGTTCAGTGCAAGAGACCAAGTTATATTTCCAGACCCTAGCCTCCTTTTTTGTTTCCAGAAAGAGTGAAATCTCTATACTGTTGTACTACTGTGAATGTAGGAAGAATGAACTTACACTGTTGTAAAGGAACCGATAATCACTTTGCCTGCAGAGCTGGGTTCTGAGTATAATGCTGAATTTTTGATACCATGGGGAAAAAAAACAACTAAGTGCAAAAATATTCAGCAACATAGAGTCATGTCACATTCCAATGCCACTTTTTAAAATACTAGCTATATATTCTCATTTATTATACAGAATATATTTCTCCTTTAAAAAAGTCTATTTTACTAAAACTGCAAGGCCTCATGGTAAAGTGAGATATTTTATGAATTTCTCCTTTTTTTTTTTTTCTTCTGTTTGAATAGCAGTATTGGCCAATTTAAAACTGTCAGAATATCACAACTGGAAATTTTAAAGGTGAAAACTAAGTGTCTTTTTTTTTTTTTTACAGGATGAAGAACGTTTTAGGAAGTTAAACAATATCATATGCAAAGCAAAAGGTCTAAAAAGGATGAGGGTAGGAGGGAATTCACATAAATGGACTGCTTGATCTTTTTCCATAGAAAATGAAGAAAACCAAAGAAGATTATATAAGATTTTATCAGTTAAAATAATCAGTTTGTACACTCAATATTTACAAGTACAATGTACAGCTAATAAATGATCTCATAATAGATCCTTAGTTAGGATTCTTATTGAAGCAATTCCTCTACAAATACATAAACTTCCACTACTCTCTGTTTAGATCTGACCAATCTACCAAAACAAATACATTTCCAAACTAGTCAAGCAGGATGAATGGCCTATATAGTAACCCATTCAAGCATTCAGATAACGTCCATTATTTGATAGCAGCTTCCAGAACATTTCCCCCAAAAAGAAGGCATGTACTGACAAGGTAAGTAAAGTACAAAATCACTAGTATCACTTCACTAGAAAAAAATGTTTGCAGTAAAAAGCTAATTTTCCCAAAGGTGACAAAAAGAAGGTTGCACCTTGTAATCCTGCAAAGACTCATGGCCACTACAGGTGAGTGTAAAGAGAGAAGAACGTGAAATCCTACAAATAACCTGCAAAGCCAGTTCTTTATTTAGTCTAAATTACACAGTTTTGGTTCTTAATTTTGCCTGTAGGTATCTGTTAGGTTAAAATTCTTACATTTATTGCATTCTCTGTTCTACTGGAAACAAAATGACAACATTAAAAACTACAGCATCATACGCAAGAAGTAATTATACTGCACAAGAAAACTGAAGTGCACTGTGTTTTGTAATGGATAACATGGAAATGATTGCCACAGGACAGTCTGAAAACTGTCATGTCTAGACCGGCCACCTAGATATTGTTATAAATCACCACACTGTAAACGACTTAGCGCTGAATCAGGTATTTAGAAAAGCCTAATAGCTGTTAAACCTGTTGGATTTTAAAACTGTATTTCTGGGTATTATAAATGCCTGTAAATACCTTAATTACAAAACTATTAATGAAATATGCAAGTTTGTTGCATATCAGCATATGCAATGATATAAATGTGATTAGCTATGAGTGCTGTCATCAGTTACAGTAATAAGTAGAAAAATAATGGGATTTTCTGAGTGTCGCATATCTCCCCAAATACCTCTTTTGGATTAAACAACCCAAGCTCTTTTCTTCAATAACTCGACCACATCTTAATTCAATGAGTCTCTTTTGTGTACTTCTGCTGAAGGAATTTTGGGAAGTAAAGGGAAAACACTTAATGATTTCAACATGCAGAAGATGAATAGCTTTATCATTACCTATTGATTTAACACATATCTATGAACTATTTAAATGTTAATTTCATTACTATGAAGTTAGTAAAAGCTCAGCAAATATTCCTTGCAAGATACTTACTGGTGCAGAAGATGGCTGTATCTGCAAAAAATGATGTAAGTGATAGTATATTTTTAATATTTGTATGGGTACAGAAGGGGATAAGAAATTCACGTTTTCAGTTCAACTATTTTCCTTGGCCCAATGTAAGTTCCCCTGTCTGAGGAGCAAATTCATTAAGAAAAACATGTGCTAACTATGGGCAGTAAGGAATGTCCTTTACACAATCTAAGCATTCCGTAAGAACAATTTCAAATTTCCACATGGAAATTAAAAATGACGGTTCCTTGCCAGTAATGAGATTATCCTTGGAGACAAAATTAATCGCTCCCCTTCAAAATGTAGAAAATACCTCACAGGAGAAAAATGCACATTTTCTACTTTATTTACCTTGATGAAAGTTGTTTGAAAGACTAATCTACAGGTGCCTTATCTCCATTTTTTTTCTTCAGTTTTTATCGCTTCAGGAAGAAATATATACAGCTGACCCTAAAGTCAAAGACACAGAAGCCAATCTTAAAACAAAATAGTCATTTTCACCATAAGTACATAAATTTTAAAAAAATTAAGAGCCCTCCCTTCGAGGGACAGGTGTTCAAAATATCTCAGAGGTGCCTCTAGCATACCACAGTCCTTTATGTCACACTGCCTCTGGGCCACCAGCAGAAATTCTTGGAATGAAGTCCAAGGAGAAGCAATGTGATTAGATCAGGACAATGTCCTTAAATATCTGGTCTTTTCCAACAAGAGGTTCCTTCACTGCTTTTCAGACAACACTGCCTTTTCCAGCTGCAGATCCAGGGGTATCTGCAATGTTGAGACTGCACTCAAGAAACAAAACCTCACAATGTCAAAAAGGCTTTGTGTTCATGTGACAAGTGCAAAGTCCCAGGATTTGTGTGACCTTGCCTTGGCCTGAACTGTTTTGAGAACTTTCTGGTGATCAAGTGCCACGTGTCTAAACTCTTTTGCCTTAAATTCTGGGAACAACATATAGACAAATCACTGCATAACATGAGTCCTTGATGTCAACCAAGAGTGAAGAGGCTAGTTTTCAGTGGGGAAACAAGGAGAAGGAAGTAGACTGTGCTGAGAGAGTTTATAAAAATAATTTCCAGTGTACTTGAGAAGGAAACCCTTCTATAATGAACATYGCTTTCCTCTTGTCAAAGACATTGGGATGATGGGAAAGACTGACAACCCACCCTATCGAATTTTTCTGGAGGAAGACTGAAGTGTAAACCTTAAGATAGAGAAAAGTGTGAGCATAACAACAAAAAAAGAAGGTTTTTATATAGGAAGGCTTTTTATATAATGATTTTCACTATGTTATTAATGAGGCTTTTCCGTACTGATTAGATCATTTGGACTATTAAAACATTTAGACTATTAAAACCTTATTAGACTGTTAAAACATTAATCAGAGTAACCATCAATTTTTCACTCCATAGTGTGTATATGATGTGTTCCTTTTGCCTGTAACAAGATTTTGAGTGTAAGAGGATTTTATTTCACCATGAACAACTTGGAGAAAACAACAGGGCTGCTGCTATCAAAGTTTCTGTGCTTGTATAAATCACAAACCAGTCTTTTCCAAGGATTAGTAACTGTGTGGGCCTTTGAAGGTCCAAGTCAGTTACTAGACCAAAGCCACAGTAGATCTCCAGGAGAGTGGCAAGTCTGCATCCTTTGTTAAGTCTGCTTTCAGTGGCTGTTGCCTTCACAAGTAATGTAACACAGAAAGCTGGGACAAAGCCCAGCTCAGAGTAATCTCTACTTCTGTTTGACAAAAAATGCTGGGGAATAGGGAGACACTGCTGAATTCTGTTCCTAAGATATTAAAAAATTGTGAGATTTTAGTGTGACACCTCCACTTTCAAGGCAGAGTTTATTTCTGATGTATCTAACTCACAGTGAAATACATCCCCCATAAAGAATTTGTCATAAATGTTTACAAGTGACTGGGACCTTTACAATGTTAAATCTGGCATAAATATCTCAACAAAATAATTTATTATGCCTTGGTGTTTTCTACATAAGCTCAGGAAGAATAAACAATATAGAAAAAATAAGAAAGTACTGAAGTCTGCTTAAGATACTGCAATATTGAGCATAGTAAAGACAATGGCCAGTTGTGAAGAACTGCAGGAAGCACTCAAGATACTGAACATCTTGTCAAGCAAGCCACAGATGAAACTGAGTTTAGACAAATGTAAAGCAACACCCATTTAAAGAAAAATCCTCATTTTACCAATTGCTGCTACTCAAGAAGAAATTAAAAAAGAAAAATAGAGACATGGATGTTGGGCTAGACTGGTCAGCTCCAGTATAACTATTTGTATGTAGCACATCGATGCTGAAAGAAAATGAGAATGGTATCCTTTTACAAAAAAACAATGTATGTCATTTTCATTGGTATGATCCCAAACTTGTCTCAATGCAAAGTCGACACCATTCCAGCATTTCAGTCAGCAGTGCTGCACCGTTACATTTCCCCCTCTGAAGGGTCAAGCCTCAAGAAACCTTGCTTCAAGCCTRATTTACTGTGATTGGCCTTGCTGCAGGGAGCCTTAAGCTACCACATGCCAGGTTCTCAGGCATGTCATATTCCCTTTTGTTGAGCTGAGACCCTTGCAGTCATAAATTTGGCAACTGGAAGTTCTGTGCTCATTGTCACAAATTCTTGAACTGAAGAATTTCATTCAGAGAGTCTTGGAATAAAATTTCTACTTTACAGAGAGTAATGAGAAGCTAGAGGGGAATACAATGATTATTTTTCTAAAACAAAGCRTTTTCATGACAAAGTATTTGGTTTTACTATGTTCACAGAAGTCTGAAATTAAACACTGAGAAAAAGTAACCTAGGCTGAAAATGAAAGAAAAACAACAATCAAAAATTCAGACACCCAAGTGCTCTTTGAGCTTTGAAATAATATTGAGACCAGGATTATGTCGTTAGGATTATTTGCCTAATATTATTTCTAAAACTCTCTACCTGAAAGTACTGGCTAGTTCTTCATAATTTTAGGCAGCTGTGATATCATTTTATCAAGAGATAAGGGGTTAAAATGCCATGCAACTATCATATACAAAAAAGTCTTTCAATCATCATCAGGTAAAAGAAGAAAGCTCCACAGAGAGATTGTGCATAGAAATGTGTCTATTATTTAACTTTCTGGTCCTAATCAGAAGACTATTTTATTAGATAATACATGGAATTTGGGGAACGACAGTTAACAAAGACTAGGTTTCCAAAAATGTTTGTAAATACTATGGGCCAGGTGGCTGTTTCAGTCAAATATCACGGAGAAAGTGCAGTCTAAACTTTCAGAGGATTTTGGCAATTTGCAGTCTTATCAGGAGTCAGTAGAAAGTTACACATTAGTAACCACTGTTTTTCAAAAAATGTGCATGGAAATCACTAATCAGGAGTAGGTTTATTTGTGCTCAGTCACTTAAGAATAGAAAGTTTTGTCTCATGCTAACCAGAGATGATACATTTATGCTTCTTTTTTTCATTTAATGCAGAGCGTTAAGCAATGCTCTTACTACAGGATTTCCAACTTCTTTTCAGTTCCTTCTGAAATACAACACAGATTCTTGGGGAAAAAAMAAATGAAGTAAAAGGGAGAGACTGGAATGAGTGACTAAAAACCAGTACCTACTGTTTACCGTAACTTTTCTTCTCTTTATAAGTAACCTTTCTTTCAAGTGGATCTATATGGATATTCTGCGTGTTACTCCAAGCAATCTGTGCTAACCAAAGATTCTATGTCAAGGGGTAAAACTAGCTGATCAATGTACAGTCAGCATTTGGTGAACGTATAGGCAGAGATCCAGGTAGCTACATGGTACTATATAAATTTTCCTCAACACAGTCCTGAAGTCATGCATTTGACAGAATGCCTCTGAGAAGTATATGCCAGTATCCACCAGACATACTGCAGTAGGTCACCATTTGCTTTATAAACAGTGATGCCTAGACATGGAAGTAATCAACTCTTCCAGCAGGGTGTGGACACTGAAAACAAAGAGAAATGTCTACTGACATCAAGACTATGAAATACATAGTCATAGAAGACACACATGAAAAAAACGTTGGAGACTCATATCTTAATTAAGAATAAAGTCTATCACTGTCATGAAAGGAAATGTGGAGCAGGTCTAAACAGACACTTTCATTAAAAAAAAGAAAAAAAAGTAAGATACATTAGTCACACAGGACTGAAATGACCCATATTCCTATTAGTGGAAATAGGAGCATGAAAAGGTGCCTCCATGAGTGAAACAAGAGCTACTAAGAACCCAGATGTTTAGGCAACCAACTCATCAAAGCCAACAGCAAGGGAGTCATAAAACATTGAGAAATGCTGACAGGACAATATGCTTTGAGTAGCCTTGTGTCCTGGTTTCAGCTGGGATAGAGTTAATTTTCTTTCTAGTAGCTGGTATAGTTTTGGATTTAGGAGAAGAATAATATTGATAACACACTGACGTTTTAGTTACTGCTGAGCAGKGCTTACACAGAGTCAAGGCCTTTTCTGCTTCTCACMCCRCCCCACCAGMGAGTGGGCTGGGGGTGCACAAGAAGTTGGGAGGGGACACAGCTGGGACAGCTGTCTCCAACTGACCAAAGGGATATTCCACACCATATGACATCATGCTCAGCATATAAACTAGGGGAAAAGCTGGCTGGGGATCCACTGCTCAGGAACTGGCTGGGGATCGGTCAGCGGGTGGTGAGCAATTGTATTGCACATCACTTGTTTTGTATATTATTTATCATTATCATTATTTTCCCTTTCTTTTCTGTCCTATTAAATAGTCTTTATCTCAGCCCACGAGTTTTACCTTTTTTTTTCTATTCTCTCCTCCATCCCACTCTGGGGGGGAGTGAGCAAATGGTTGAATGGCTGTGTGGTGTTTAGCTGCCTGCCAGGTTAAACCACAATGGTCTTTTTGGCGCCCAACACGGGTCACGAACCTACGACCCTGGGATTAAGAGTCCCATGCTCTACCAACTGAGCTAGCCAGGCTGAAGGTGATTTATGATGGCCTTGACAACGAGCAATTATCCAAAGATCCAGATGAAGTCAAGTGCATGTGACCCATGTGGTGGAAGTTGGTACAGAGCGCACCAGCGTCATATGCAAACTCATTGGCAGTAATGATGAGTTTTAGGACAAACTCATGACAGAGTGAGTAACTCGTGACTCGTGACAAAGAAGGACAAACTGTAGATGAATTGGCTGGACAGCTCCGGCAATATGAAGAAAGTCTCTCTTCCTCCCTATGGGCCTGCATCTTGGCTGTGGGCAAACTGTCCCAGGAGGTCCAGCAACTCAAAGAGGATATGTCCTACTCCCTACCTGCACAGACCAGTATCTCAGCTATTAGGAGAAGGTGTTCCTCTGCTTGAGAGAGGATACCACGTGTCACCCTGTGGTTTTATCTGTGTGACCACAGAGAGGACATGAGGAAATGGGATGGAAAGTCTACCTCGACCCTAGAGGCATGGGTACATGAGTTGCAGGGAAAAACAATCACAAAAGAGGGTTCTTCCAGAAAAACCGCTGCTCCAGTTTCCAGTGAGCAGTTCCGCAGACAGAGTAGAAGGGCTGCCTCCACTGCCGATCTTAATAAAGGGACTTCTGATTCATACTTACAAGAAGTGGGTAGCGAATACAACGACCAGGACTAGAGGGGCCCTGCCCCCAGCCAGGTGGAGGAAAGGGACAACCGGGCTTACTGGACTGTGTGGGTTCGATGGCCTGGCACATCAGACCCACAGGAGTAYAAGGCTCTTGTAGACACCGGYGCACCGTGTACCCTGATGCCATCAAGCTTTAAAGGGGCAGAACCCATTTGTATTTCTGGAGTGACAGGGGGATCCCAAGAGCTGACTGTATTGGAGGCTGAAGTGAGCCTAAGTGGGAACGAGTGGCAAAAGCACCCCATTGTGACTGGCCCAGAGGCTCCGTGCATCCTTGGCATAGACTACCTCAGGAGAGGGTATTTCAAGGACCCAAAAGGGTACCAGTGGGCTTTTGGTATAGCTGCCTTGGAGACGGAGGAAATTAAACAGCTGTCCACCTTGCGCGGTCTCTCTGAGGACTCCTCTGTTGTGGGGTTGCTGAGGGTTGAAGAGCAATGGGTGCCAATCGCTACCACAACAGTGCACCGGCGGCAATATTGCACCAACCGAGACTCTCTGCTTCCCATCCATAAACTGGTTCGTCGACTGGAGAGCCAAGGAGTGATCAGCAAGACTCGCTCACCCTTTAACAGTCTCATATGGCCAGTGCGAAAGTCTGATGGAGAGTGGAGACTAACAGTGGACTATCGTGGCCTGAACGAAGTTACACCGCCGTTGAGTGCTGTCGTGCCGGACATGCTAGAACTTCAATACGAACTGGAGTCAAAGGCAGACAAGTGGTAYGCCACAATTGATATCGCCAATGCGTTCTTCTYRATYCCTTTGGCGGCAGAGTGCAGGCCACAGTTTGCTTTCACTTGGAGGGGCGTCCAGCACACCTGGAATCGACTGCCCCAGGGGTGGAAACACAGCCCCACCATTTGCCATGGACTGATCCACACCGCACTGGAACAGGGTGAGGCCYCAGAACACCTGCAGTACATTGATGACATCATCGCTTGGGGCAACAGAGCAGAAGAAATTTTTGAGAAAGGGGAGAGAATAGTCCAAATCCTTCTGAAAGCCGGTTTTGCCATAAAACAAAGTAAGGTCAAGGTACCTGCACAGAAGATCCAGTTTTTAGGAATAAAATGGCAAGATGGACGCCGTCAGATCCCAATGGATGACATCAATAAAATAACAGCCATGTCTCCACCGACCAGCAAAAAGGAAACACAAGCCTTCTTAGGCATGGTGGGCTTTTGGAGAATGCATATTCCAGATTACAGCTCAATTGTAAGCCCTCTCTATCAAGTGACCAGAAAGAAGAATGATTTCAAGTGGGGCCCCGAGCAACAACAAGCCTTTGAACAAATTTTGAACAGAAGATAGTTCAGGCAGTAGCCCTTGGGCCAGTCTGGGCAGGGCAAGATGTAAAGAACGTGCTCTACACCGCAGCCGGGGAGAATGGCCCTGCCTGAAGCCTCTGGCAGAAAGCACCAGGGGAGACTCGAGGTTGACCCCTGGGGTTTTGGAGTTGGGGATACAGAGGATCCGAGGTCCRCTATACTCCAACTGAGAAAGAGATATTGGCAGCTTATGAAGGGGTTCGAGCTGCTTCGGAAGTGGTTGGTACTGAAGCACAGCTCTTCCTGGCACCCCGACTGCCCGTGCTGGGCTGGATGTTCAAAGGGAAGGTCCCCTCTACACATCATGCAACCTATGCTACATGGAGTAAGTAGGTCACACAGATCACACAACAAATAGGAAACCCCAGTCGCCCAGGAATCTTGGAAGTGATCATGGACTGGCCAGAAGGCAAAGATTTCAGTATATCACCAGAGGAGGAGGTGACGTGCGCTGAAGGGGCCCCACTGTATCATAAACTACCAGAAAATGAAAAGCAATGTGCACTCTTCACTTGTAAAAGACTGGTTGATCAGCTCATGATTGTTAGACATGACAGTGAAGCAGACCCGGAAAGACTCAGAAAAAGTCCAAGTTCTTCCCACTATGGTAAGAAACCCAAAATAACCAGGAGAACTGCAGGGAAGTGGGTGGGGATGGACAGAAGCTGCAAGCAAAGCCTGTTCCTCGTACTGTGAGCTTAGCAGACTCTTTCACTGTTATTTCTAGCTGTTAGTTAAAGCTTTTCCCCTTGGAGAAGAAAAGCTCCCTAGCAAGCAGAGGGTGAACTGTGAATCCTTAAAAAAATTGGAGGAACTGATCAATAGAGACCTTTTAAAGGGCACGTTCCGAGGAGACTGCATCTCCTTCAGTACAACACATTACACCTGGTAGAAAATGAGAATTTACAGCACTTGTGAAAACTCAAGCCTGTCTTAAGCTGGGCTTCCAAAAGTGTGCTTTCTTTCCTATACAATAATTTTAATTATTAAATATATTTTCCCCTTTGCAAAAGGTTTAGGAACAACAGGAAAATATTTAATAATGTATTGCAGTTTAAATAGTCATTCTCAGCTGGAGGGAGAGATAACAAGAAGATATTAAGAGAAGTATGGAACAAACAGTTTATCATAATGCCATGATATAGATGTCAACCAGGAGTAATGACTCCTGATCAGGATATTCCAGAGAAAACTAAACTAAACTAAACTAAAATAAAATAAAATAAAATAAAATAAAATAAAATAAAATAAAATAAAAAATAATAGCAGGACTATAGTTTACAAACTAAGGGGATCTGTACACCAAATGCAGCAGAAGACAAAGCTCAAATTGCTTCTTCATACTTGTCGTTTAATAGACAAGTGCATAATACTTAAAAAGGAAGCACCTACAGTGCCAAGGAACTAATGATGTTCCTTTAATTTTCCTTTCTCTGTACATCTTGAGATAACGTGGTTTTCCATTGAACCTAAGTCTGTGAATTTGTATTGGATACAGATATATTATTTTAAAAGATTCTCATACATAATCATCTGTTTTCACATGTTTATAGCATATATAAAATGAAGTCCTAAATGATTTGGTTAAAATACATGGATTTAAATGAACGGACTCACATTTTTGTGCATGTCTCATCAAAGTTCTTTGTTGTTTGTTCCACAGCTTTTAGACTGATGAAAATCACTCACACTAGAGAAAGCTTCAAAATAATTCTTGATATACAGTACATCAGAAGTCTTCATGCGTTTCAAGTCTGGACATGACAATAGATTTCAGATTTCTGTTTTTCAACAAGGCTCTGACAAGGCATGTTGACAAGAACAGAGAGAATGAACAAAAACCTAGAAATCTGGCATTAATACATCGTATTTCTGCTTCACTGTGTACAAGTTCCTCTCCTGCTTGGGATGTTAAAATATGACTACTCTGTGTTGCAACTGAATAAATGTATATAAACATATCAGTTAGGGAATTAAAGAACACTGCAAAGAAAGTTTTTGAAAAATTGCAATATCTGACAGGAAAATGGAAAGTAGAAATTAGATAGAAAAATCTTCAGATTGCATTTTCAGGATTATCCCAATTTCGAAGAAGAAAAGCGTTGTCTATGACTCACTCCTACGGGCAAAAAAAGTAAAGGGAACATGAGAGAAAAAGTTCAAGCTGCACAGATGGGTCTGAGTCTGTGGGGTGAAAAGGAATGAATCAATACTGAACCCTCTCAGTGGACACATTGGTTACACTATATGAGATCATACAAATCATAATTCCTCCCAGAATAAAAAGAACACTAATGAGTTAAAGGTGAACAAATAGAAATTCTTATTCTTTGTGAAAAATCAAACATTCAGGGCCTACGTTTTTGGGGAAAAGTTTACACAACCTCCGGCAGAGCAACATGATTGAATGGTGTAAAACAGCCCGATTGCTTAGACTAAATTGGAGAAAGATCGCCGAGGATGTGCTTAGAAACCACCAAGGCCAYCTGAGTTAGTCTTAACTGAATGCAGCAACCCAGAGGAGCAGGGATCACCCCAAGGGACAGCACAGCGATGTGCCTGGCAGGGAGCAGGTTGGGACCACGGTGCAGCTATGGGTAAGGAAAACCCGAGCATTTTGGGACTGCACAAGCGTATGTCAGCACGTCTGCGAGTTTTTGTGTACATCTTGTGCATATGTGAAACTTAAGGTTCAAGCTCAAGGTTAGGTTTATAGTGTCAAGGTTGAACTTGACTATACTATAAGTGGACCCTTGCAGTTTTACAGTTCTGCCATGCCTCCTCATGCACATTCATCAGAGTGAATTAAAGGTTGCACATGTTGAAATTTTAATGGTGTGTCCAGAACATGAGTTGCTCACGTTGCCACACAAATTGACACCAACCAACACCCTGGTGTATTTTGCGAAAAGTAATTTGAAGCTAAACATTATGTACATTAAGTATGCTGACCTTATAAATATCCATCGCACAGGAAAGTTTTAATGTAATAATATTTAATCAAATGGGGACCTTTATATGCATATGTATTTTCCTGAGGTCAAAACTATTAACATGTTAAAAATTAATATAATGAGTAATATTACTGGGACTTTGAAGAAGTTTAAGTTTTCTTGACATTTTTAGCTTCAAATATACCTGTAACATTCAAAAACATTTTTATTTCAGAAGAAATGTCATAGTATATCATCATAGCGATACATAAATGTGACTGTTAATTCCCAGAAATTTATTAATGTCTCTAGTAGGCATTTTTTGTGTGATCTCATGCAGTTTTGTCTATTTAATGAAGCTCAGCTGACACAAATCAGAGGATAAGTGAGATAATTTTAAGATYTGATTCAGGGGAAACTGTCGTCAATCAATCTGATTCCTGAAGTTGTTTTGAGGAGAACTGGTAACAGAATGAACAATCTCAACATTTTCTTTATGTTGTTTTTATTCTGCCTATTGATTTTGTGTCAGAGAAATCATAGAAAAGACCTGCCCACATCTAATAATGGTATTACTGCCAGACATTAATGATAGGCACAAACTGTAGAAATCCACATGTGCAGGTCAAAGTACCTGTAGAACTGGGATCCTAATTATGTGTTCATTTTAAATTACTCAAATATTTCAAGTTTGAGTTTCTGCTTGTAGTTAATATACTTTTCTCAGAAGCATTTTAAGAATTTTGTATATAAAACAACACTAGAAGAAACATCCTTGTTAGCTTTCTGCTTTGGACTTGAAAAAAAAACATGATAAAAGGAAAATCTTATGAGTTTAACAGGAAAGTATTCATATTTGCGACACATTTAAAGACAGAGAGATTTAAGAAAATGCTTCTCAAAAACATTTTTCTGAAGTTGATAAGTGTTATCCTAGTTCKTTCTTTCAACTCAGGAGCTTACTCAGGAACTCGTGTTCAAATCCTGGATTTAGCACTAGCAAGTTTGACATTTTCAATAACTATTTAATGTGTGACAAATCTGCCTGTAATTCTTCACACTGCTTCATTACAAAACCTTATTTTTGACAGGGATTGCTTCTCTAACTACATCAAACTTGATTTTTTTATTTTTGGATGGAAGAAGCAAACAATAATGTCAACAGGTGGAATACCAAGAATTTATTACATTAGAATGTCATTCAAGGCAGTCTGAAATTTACTATCCTGCATACTTTTTTCATTATTATTTTCTCCAAGAGAAGAAAAACCTTCAGCAAATGATTATGGTGTCTCAGGAATTAAAGTGGTTAATGTTGAAAAAGACTTCTCACTAATCAGACTTGGAAATTAGTGCCTCACTAATCATGAAAAGAAATCTATTAATTTAATAGAAAATGTGGAAARAAAACATGCACACAAAACCTAGCCAGACCTCTGTTTCAGAARCTTTCCAAAATTGAACAGGCCTTTTAATAACCCTTTTGCCTCTTTGATCTAACCTGTATTAGATCAACTGTGGGAGTATGAATGCTGAAATGCAGCTCTCTGCGGTGGCTATGAAGTAAAGGCATCTCCAAAGTAATAAGAGAATGGGGAGGCAATAGAAATAATATGGAGAATGGGGTGAAGAAGATAAGGATGAGGTAGGTAAAAGAAATAAATTGTGGGATTGGAGAAGATAATGCAAATTGATATCTTTTTTTTTCCAAGTGAGACCCATTGTTATGACAAAAAGAGGTTAGATCATGCAGCTATTTTTATTTTTTCCTCATCTCTTATGCTCCAACATACTACAACATAATAAAATCTGTAACAGAATTCAGCTACAACTGAAGATGGACTGACTCTGAGTATTACAGTTTAATTGTATTACATGTTAWGGATGAAATAAATATCTCGGTCTTGAGCGAGATACAGAGTTCATCTCAAGATCCTCTCTCAGCTCATTTTTACCCCTTCATGGGTCATCACACAGAGCTCAGGAACATCTGATTCCTAACCCAGTGTTCATGCCATTTCAATACAGTTTATAAAAAACCTTAATCTCTGTGAAACCTATAGAAGTTCATAAGTTCATACCACCACCAGTCAGGTCATCATTAAGAAAATAAAACTGACTTATAGTAATGCAGAGCTGAAAATTCTGTTTCTGGGTAAGTGTTGTGAAAGTGTGGTTAATGCTTTGGGACATTTAAGGAAGTTGTAAAAGTTAAATGGCTTGCTGGAATTGMGGGCTTTACAAAAATCATTTTTGCTCATTTACAGAGGATTAAAATGATCACCACCTTCTCCTCTGCTGAGGCCCAGCTCTAGATTTACAAAGRAATATTGTATTAAGAGACTCCTTGGAGATTTATTGCCTTTTGGTATGAAGACCTATTAAAAACTCATCCTAGATTGCAGTGATGATCTATCAATGAAGATTGCTTTCCTGTGAGGACTGCAGGCAGAGGCATACAGCTTTGTAAACTCTGGTATACGACAAGCAAGTCTCAGGAACGTGAGCAATGCCTATGAACTCACAACACCAAACCACAGTAATTATCTTTTATGCTTGGTATTAACCTTCAGAAGCAAAGGTGACACAAAAGATGATTTATACTTATGCTTGTTAATAGAGAACATATAAAGTTAAATTCAAGAGTGAAAAAATGTATATTAATTGAATGATGCTGTATATGGTTTGGTGAAACAAAGCAGAGGACAGGAGTAATCATCTAAAGCTGTTTCTATGACAAATATAGATTAAAGCTAAMCTGAGAACAGGGTGTTTCTTTTCAGCTTCCACAGTCTTCTGACACTTTAAAATTCAAGTAAAATAGTTTCTCACCTTTTTTCGTGGGATGGTAATGTTATAATTGGTAGACACATAGTATGGTTAGCCAGTAGAAATTAAGAACATTGGAAAGGTCACTAAGGTAGATGGTATCTGCTATTTATAGACTATGATAAGTATTAATATTCCCATACATTTTGTATGACAATTTGTAAAAGATAAAATGAACTGCAAATTAATTCTCCTTCATCATAAAATATGATAATAAGACTGAGAAAATAGCATTGAATTATGCCAGGCATTACTAGTTTGAAACTCCATCATTTTTTCTTCCTCTTCATCCTCTCTGGTTTATTTTTATTTACCATTCTTTCAATATGTGCCTGGAAACTTGGATCTGGACTCTGTTTTCCTTACTTAATTTTGTTTGTGCTACACAAGGTCAAAAGGTCAAATTCTGCCCTCAGACAGATGTTTCTTTTATTTGCTTTTGCAAGAGGTCATGCCCATCAGCCTAATACTTTGAACTGCAATGACTACAATTGTCTCATGCACAAAAGACATCTGTAATAAGTATTTATTAGAAATACTGGGTTGACAAGTCACTTGAGCAATCATAATAGAAATAAATTTTGGGTTAGATGAGTAGACTGCTGCTAAAGCATTCAGTAAAGCATTACCTGCTGAAGGTAGTAGTAGAAAAAAAAGACATCTATCAGATTTT
This sequence comes from Oceanodroma leucorhoa, assembly GCA_030449065.1. Taxonomy (NCBI): domain Eukaryota; kingdom Metazoa; phylum Chordata; class Aves; order Procellariiformes; genus Oceanodroma; species Oceanodroma leucorhoa. Next base: position 498,049 of record JASVER010000143.1, on the reverse strand, counting down.
GCTTTGAGCTTCTTCATGATCTTTTAGAATGACAGTGTGGAATAATCAACTCATTTTACCTTACCTCTGAACTTACATGCATTTCAGTACTGTTAATATTAGTTTTGAAATATTCATTCCACTTTTAGTGTATACATTTCATCCCAYAGAGTGAGTTTTCTGCTCAACATTCACTTTTTCTTTCCTTACAATTACCTTTTACAACTTCATATATATAGTGTAAGTACATAAACCTACATGGTTTTTTAATTCAGTATTAACTATATACATATGTATAAGTATGGGAATATGTAYTGAAATATGTGGGGTTTTTTTCAACGGACTGGGGATGGCAATTACTTCTAAAGGTTTTTCTTTACATAATACCAGCTCCATTTTTATGCATGCTAGAATAAATTCATTAAATCATGTGTAATTCACGCAGGATACTAATGCTGATTTTAGAGTTCCACAAATACTGAAGGGGAACAGCTTCWGAAAGCAATCAAACTTTTATTGACATTAATCTGCATGTATGTTTTCATATTTTCAAAGTGGCTGAAATGACCAAGACATGATAAGGGCATTTTTTGGACTAAAATAACCCAATAAAAATGTATTCAAATTTAATTATAATTCCATGATGCTTTTTACACCACAGTCAGTGGCCAGGTTTGGGTTAGGAACATAGAACAAACAAGTACAGCAGCTGAAGGATGAGTAATTTAATTTTGTCCCATAGTTCAGTTATTCTCCAACAAGTATGCATCACTGAACATACGCAGGAAGGTTCATAGGATAACAGACTAGTCCATTTTCACCACTACTGTTGTTCAGCATCATAAATAACATGAACAGACTCCACTCAGAAAATTCTCTCGGGATGAGTACTCTCAGGCACTCATCTATGCAACCTTCCTAAAAAAAACTTACTTTTTTGGAAAGACAACTTCCTAGGCATCTGCCTCCAAAGGCTGCTATGAAATTAAGAACAGATGASCAACTTTTGGTATCCATGAGGAAGGTTTATAGCATAGCTGTTCTCATGCTGCAGGCTCCCAAGAAATCTTTCAAGAAAACAAGTCATAACTSTGACACCATCTCAGAAACAATTTACCAAAACATGCTTCTGGGAGACATTTTGGTTGCAGGAACTTGACATTGTCCTATTTAAAAGTTATTACAAGAGAAAAAAATGCAGTCAGCTCTAACTTTAGATGCCTTRTGCTTTGGTGAATTATTGGAGATGTGAGTAACATATGCTAGACCAAGCACCTGTAGCTTTCTCACTGAACATTAAAAAATATTAAAGTAATAAAGAAACGATATCTGTGCTCACAACAATTGAAAAAAAAAAATCTAGAACTCAATTTTTACTGTCCTTATATACAYACTCTCTTATGCCAATTCTATAGTCATTGTACTAAAAAGTAACAGAAAGCTCATCCAATTTAAAGTCTTCCTAGAAACCTTTAAAATATTTTCCATTAATTCACTTTCTTACTGATGCTAATAATAACCAACACTTACTGTTCACATATTTTTATAATTGCATTTCCAAAGAGGCAAATGGTGGGTTTCACCTAACACAGGTAACTCAATTATTTTAGGTGATGTAGATAKCGCGGACAAGTTAATGGCTTGTCTGTAACTGCCACTTTGTAAGGACAAGAGTTTCCCATTGGTCCACTTYCATATCTGCCAATGCCTGAAGAGGTCTCAGATACACTGGGGAAACACAAATGCTATCAGAAGTCCATGTTTGGGCTGCTGACTTTCCTAAAAGATCTATATTGTACACTTTTTTCTGTAAACACATTTACAGAAACAGAATTTCAGATTTTTGCAATAACAGTCTATATAGTTTAAAATATTTTGCCTAATAAAAATGTGGAATAACATACAGAGTAACAATTCTTTATGATCCATATAAAAACTTGTGATACGATGCTTCACATGCATCAGGGTTTTGCTAAAACTGGCTTTTGTCTRTTCTTACTGTGACAGACCTAGTAGACCTAGTAGAAAACTTATGATGGTGTTCGGAAGTCATTAGTGCTTTGGCTTAGAAAGGGGGCACTAATACAGGTGACGGTGTACAGAACAAAGCAGAGATTTCAGCAAGGTTGAAAGTAGATGTTCACAGATTAAACTTTCATACAAGTTGAAATTGTGAGAAGGGATTTTACAGTGGTGGTGTTGAAAGACTGGACCACTGACCAAATTTACTCCACTGACAATTTAAAACCTATTTGGCAATTTGGCATTTTGTGGTGGGTTTTTTTTTCCTTAACAGGCTCTGGCCGTAAAGCAGCATCAGTAATTTTTGATATATTTGACTTTTTTGTCAGCTTCTGTGCTAGGTAGCCTGAAGCTTTTTTGCTTCTGGTAGTGATATATTTTTATATAATCTGAGATAAGGCTGTTATCTCTCTGTTCAAAATATCAGATCCCAGCAGCATCACAGACCCAGTACCCCTTCTCCAGTTGAGTTGCAGGGAACATCAAATGCCCCCAAGGGCTCCTCCATCGCTGTGGGTGCAGAGGGCCTGGCAGGTTTCAGCACAAGGGTGGCAGAAGGGAAACATAAGCTTGCTGTTCACTCTAACGAGAAGCTTGGGTGAAACGTGCCCTTGACGTGTCCACTTTGACTTTGACCATCCCTAAATAGACTGCCAGGYGTCAAAATTCTCAAAAATAACTTTGGAATGTCCAAGAAGGTAGTTTTATTTTTTTGATGAAGGGATAGTGACTACTAAAATCACAGGCATTTRTCATGTCACTGAAAAGAGCATCTCTGGGGATCACAGCTAAGAGCTCTGGGAGCTCCCCATCTGATTTTGCCATGACAGCCCATTCATGCACCCATATAGACCTGATATTAAGGTCCACTCTCTTTAGCTGGTCTGTATTTTGTTGTGTTATGAAATACAAATACCTGAAGGTGGCTTCTGCCAGAAAGTTCCAGTGATTTTCATGGTACTATCCAACATAGCTCCGGGAAAGCCACCAATTACATTTGAAAGCTGCAACCTATGAATTACTATATAGCTGTCCAAGAAGCAGGCCCTCACTTCATATTCACTGCCTCATAACTCATGGCAGATTTCAGCATTTTTCCTTTTGCCCACATGCATAAGTCATTGATGGGGGTCAAACATATTTTTTCCTCTGATGATAGCCACCCAGCGGGAGGCATGACACAGTGGTTTAAGAACCATAAATTGGTACATGGCTGTGCAAGTCAAGTCCACAGCAGTATACAGAAAGAGATTTGTACAGTGATACACCTTTACATTTTCAACCCTCTCTTTTCATACAATGTGCAATGAGTCATCACCATAATCTCATTCCTGTATGATCTTAAAATTTTCACATCTTCTTAGCARTAGTAAGATGGTTCCTTCTGCAGGTCAAAATGTTCTGGTGAGCTGTATGCCATGCCAAGAGGTGCTTTTTTCGCCCCAAGCACTAGCTGTCCACAGCACAGCATTCCAGTTGTGGAAAAGGGTCTACAAAATCTTGACTTTCAATTGTGGTGAAAAAAATGGGGGAATTTGCCATTTATGTATACTGGGGAGAATAAAAATTTGGCAGCTGAATTGAGGACAGTCTAATTTAAATTTCAAAATTAAATTCACCGGATCCATTAGTCAGTTGCCTCAGGAGAATGGCAAACTTACTTATTCAGATAATTCTGTGTTCCTGAGATGCATCTGGATTCTATGCTGTAATTACAGAGGAAAAATAAAACCCCAAATAAAATCTGTTCGGCAGATAAAAGTGGAGATTGCCTGTAAAAATCAGTATTTAACTTGCAATGGTATTGTGTTGTCTTCTAACATAGAGGCTAACAGCTCAGTCAAGTGTGAATTTGAAAGGATTCTTAGCAATAGTTTTTCTACAGAAAGAAGTTTTACCCTTACACATTTTGTTTGTTTAATAGYTTTCTAATTCAAACCTCTCTGCAGACACAAAATGCTCAGTTACATTACTGGAAYAGCTGAAGGACAGAACAATGCAGTAGAAGTAATAAGACTACGCTACTCTGCTATAACTTTTCACAAGACTTGCATAATATTTTAGTTTATGAATTTCTGTGCRTGAAGTAAGATTATTACTCTCACAACATACTTTTAATTTTTAYCCTTCACTTTCATTTAATTTAAAAAAGCCCAAGGTTATAATTTCTCCAGTATGCTACAGCTTGTCTTACAAATTCCCTCCCCAAAACAGCCTTTAGCCAATCCTGGCAACACTCTAATTAAATTCAGCAAAAGGAGCAATGAGCAAATATAAATGATCATTTTAAATGAAATCCRGATTACCAAACCAGCAAAAGAAATGCAGTTCCCATCATAAAAATGTCAAAACAGTTTAAGAATTAGAACTTATTCTGCAGGAAATAAGATACAACTTTAAAGATCAGCTAAGTAAAGTTTCCACTTGCCTGCAGTCGGCATTACTTGGCATATTTTTTGATAGATGGCTTAAATATATGTCATGTCCCTCAGTGCTCCAGTGGGCTGCAATTGCGACGTCCAGCCTCTCCTAAGACCCCCAACTCTACTCCTTGTCTGTGGCCTAGGGGCTGTATTTCAGCTCAGACWCATCAAGAACTTAAAGTGTCACCATTTAAGTAATTTGTAGCTATTAAATAATTTCGCCTGCAGCAAAATACATCCTGATCCTTGCAGAGACCAGTTATCTTACGATACATCGATTAATTGGTCAGAATGTGTCATAATTAGTTGGTATTACTTGAAGAGAAAAGGTCACTGTTCTTATTCTCCCTTTAATGTGGATTTCCATTGGCAATGAGGTTAGAGGGAGGAAGGAAATTAACTACTTTGCTTATTGCAGGGGATTGAAGAACAACAAATGGATTGTTTCTAAAGWCATTGGTTTTAGTCATTCAGATTTAACTACCATATAGCAGCTCACCAGTGACACACATTTACAAACCAYATTTGAACTTCCTTAAATAAAGAGATTTTAAAAACCCAACCAATCAAGAAGAAACTGTATTAAATGGATGCAGCATAAAATCATGTAAACAAATATAAACCAGTAAAAGCTGAATCTGGTGAAACACACCAATATTAACACACAACAGTCCCATCATTCATTCATCATAGAGTCATAAGTATGCCTCTCTGAACCTTGTCATGGCATGTAAGTGGAAAGATCCTCATGTGGGTATTTGAATTTTAAGAAGTTTGTACGCTCAAAATTTTCTCATGGGGTAAATAGAGACAGCATGGTCTGGAAAGCCAAGAATATACTAGTAATGTACTCAAAATCATAATGCTCTATTCAAATTATAACATATGGTAGTGTTAGTCCAGTTACAATAGTGCTAAGATTTACAGTCCAAAGTAACACAGGAATGCCTCAATAATACCATTTAAGGTGCTATACAAAACATCAACCTCCTAGGACCCATACTCTTGAACGTTATGATCGCTCAGAGGTCCTCTGGATCCTGCAGCTGATGGTTTCTACTCAGGTCGTGTGAGGAGCTTTCAGCACCCTGAGGCCTCGGCTGGGAGGAGCAGGATCTTCATGGTATCTTCCTCCTCTTTGCCASGAGGCGGATGATGATGATATTTCTTCCTCATTCTTGAGACTCACTTGGTTCATTTATATACATTTTCCTAGCACAGTCTGCCAACACACTCCTCCTCTTCATCTGTTCCCTATTATTTAGCTGTTCTCTTCTGCTATCTCTGAAACTGGTTTTASCTGAATTATATGAGGTTTTATCCCTGTAACAACCACTGATTGACCATCATGATTGGTATTAACAGTGTGAGACTTCTGGGATCACCCTGTATCTAAAATCTTCTACACAACATTTTATTCTGGATGGCATAGACAATTCAATCCACATAGATTAATTACTTTTTATCTCTATAAACTGAAGTAAAACTAAACCAAAATGAGACAAGTTATCTGATTGCTAAACAACTGTTATCAAACCTAATAAAGCTAAAATCTGCTCAGCCTAAGACAACCAGAAAAGTCCTGAGACCCTGCACTGTGCAGTCTGTACAAAGTCCCAGGCTTTTTATTAGTAAAGGCAAAAATCTTTCCTGGGATGATAGATGTTATAATGTTGTTGACAGATCATTATCTAAGTTTGTTGAGAGAAACATACCTTTTTCTCTTCATACCAGAAAGAGGAGATTTTTATATTATCATATCATATCGTATCACATCATATCATATATTATTATATTATACTATATTATACTATATTATACTATATTATATTACACTATATTATATTAATTATATAATATTATATTATTATAATATAATGTTTATTTATTATATTGCAATGCAATAAGTAAGCCAACATTTGGAGCTCCACCGCAATAGATACTATGAAAAGATGGACAGTTCCAGATTACTTACATTTTTACCAGAAAAWGATAATGAATAACATGGATAGGTGAAATGACATTTCACACTTTAGTGGCATAGCAGGGASGGAGTTGCTGGTTTAATTATTAGTCCAGTTTTCTAGACATCACATTTTATTCTTTTGCCAAAGCAAATTCACTCTAAARCTATTAGCCTATTCTTTCTTAATCATCATGTTAACCAGTAAACAAAAAGTTCGGTGTCAGATACAGTGACTTTTGGATGTAGAACTACTTCTACATATTATGAGTGGATATTATTGTGATMTTGTACTTACCCTATTACATAAAACAATACTGATAAACAGTAGTGAAGAACAGAATCTGAATGTCAAATTTCTCACGTAAGGATTTGTGCAAAAGACCCATAACTCTTAGGCCTTTTTTTCAGAGGGATTTATGACAGTCTGTAAGTCCAGCTTGTGAAGGAAATCCATCCTTTATAGGTGGGCTATTTCATTCATCCTTAAAGGGTTCATTGCAGTGTTCTGTAAAATGAACTGCTATGTTAGGAGCGCTGCTTGAGCCTTGTCTTTCAAAAAGCATTCTAATGAGGAGCAAACAATATAGTTGCAAGTAACCATATTTTAAGAACTGTCAGGAAGTACTACATATGCTTAAAAGGATTACTTTTTGGTCTTGATTAAAAATTATTTTGGTAGACAATGAAGTTGCTTTCTAAATTATCATCCAGATGGTGTCTGTAAGGAGAATGTGGTGGGCACAATAAATCGCATATCTCAAAGTTGCTGACTGTATGAAGGCAATGAACTCAATAAGTTATTTCAGGTCTCTTTAGTTTCCTAGAATGCATGACAAAACCAAACAAAAASCCAAAAAAGCCCAAAACCAACCCTAAATGTTTCTTCCAGATCAGTACAACAGAAAGAATCTATCTTTTAGACAGTTACATTATGTTTCATAGAGGGGGAGAGGGGAAAAAAACAAGGGTAAAATGTTTCCAAATGTTTTCTAGCAAAATTATTTCTTCATGTGTATTTTGGTAGAAAATGGCATTTCTTTCCCCTGACATTTATTCATAATTTCATTCTCTTCTGTAGATTTCCTGGAAYAGGACTTACTTCTATTTCAGATATATGAAAGACTGAAGCCACTTTCAAGTTCTTGCATGGGATGGATGCAATCCTTACTGCACTCTGTGAATATCTGGAGGGCAGGAGAAATCATTTTCTACCTATATCACAGGCCATTAACTCTGACTTAATATTTCTTTGAGTCCAATATTCTGTGTTCAACTGAACTGTATGTTCCTGGAAGACTTATTCTGAAGACACTGTGAAATGAAAAATACCTACTATTCTACTGTTTTTCCTGGTTGTTTCCTTTATAAATCATTTTTGCTCCTACTTCGTCTCCCAACCCCCAACACAGTTCCAGTTTGAATCTGTCTATMCTGAGCTTCCAGCTCTGGTTTTCACTTTCTCTGCTAAGTTAGACTCTCTAAAAATATCTGTTACTGAAAAGGATTTGAATTCTTGATCAAGTCACATTTCAGTCTTCTCTTAGATAAGCTGAATAGATCATACTCTAAATCTCTYACGTTAATGCAATTTTTTCAATGTTTTCCGTGGTTCCTTTAAAGCTTCCTCATTTTTTTCTACRTCCTTTTCTTTACATGGTAAAGAATGCATTTGTAGATGGTATTTCAACAGCAAGTTAGCTGATACTACACTTTCAGATGAAAATGACCCATTAAATACTATCTTCTCCCATTCACTCTCCTGTATGGACAGATGGATTAAATTAGTTTTCCTGTCAAGCCATTCAAAATCAGACTAGAAGGCTCACACTTACTTTCATACAAGGTCACCTAGACCTCTTACCAGGTTATGACTACCCATTTTGTAAGTTAGCCTGCATTTTTGCTCCTAGTCATAGGAGTGTATTTTCAGTGTATCAATAGAAGAGATCATGTATATCTATATATACGACTACAAAGCATGTGGCTTTTTTATCTTTATCCTGTRTAAAATGATAAGAAAAAAAATCTCTTTAGTTGTAATGAGTTATTACTTTGGTCCTAGAACAAAGCATTTCTACAGGCTGTGTACCATCCACAGTGCAAGCCACCCTCAAAAAAATGTGCCAARAGCCAGCCCACTTGAATGAAGTGCTTTGTTCTGATTTCCTCATATGCATAATTTTCTTGTCCAAGTCATAATTTCTAACTCTCCACTTGCCTCTCCCCACAATTAGAACTGCAGTGCTGGTTTAGCTGCTATCACTGTGTTTCACTGAAGCAAGGTCTTACTCATCCCATAAAAAAGGAAAAACCAAATTCATTAAACCACATACAAATAAAAACAACTGTAGATACCTGTGATGCAAGAATACTCACCTGAAGACAGCAGTGTTTCTAGTCCCACTAAAAATTATTTTAGCATGTTTAAAACAAACAAACAAACAGATCATTTGTTAACAAATAGGGTTTTAACCAAAATAATAGTATTCTAAGTTAATACCTAACAACACAAGCATGAAATTCTGTCTAAAATATTTTAAGATCAGTATGTATTCACTAACACAATGTTATACTACTTGAGTCAAGGTTCCCATGAACACYCGCCTGACTCAATACTTCAGATTTAGAAAGGAAATATACAATTGCGTGCAATATTATCTATCCCTCGAAGCGTATGAGATTCTGCATGCTCAGACATCAGAAGATGAAACACAAGTGAGGAGTACTTTACTATACAATTTCAAATCACAGCATCACGGGATAATAAAGGTTGGAAAGAGCCTCTGGAAGTCACCCGTTCCAATCCCTGCTCTGCACAGGGCCAGCAGGTTGCTCAGGGCTTTGCCCACTCAAATTTGGAATATCTCCATGTCAGGAAATTCACCAACCTCTCTGGCAACTTGTGCTAGTGTTTGAAGCCTTTTTCAGGCTTTTCAATATGTCAGTTACTGCAGAGTTTGTAACCATAAGGCATATTTTCTGTTTTGATACATAACCACACAAACAAAAATGACTTTATGTAGTATTAATTTATGTGCCACCTGACACTGGTCCAAGCCAAGATCTCCCAAGCCAGGTAGTACTGCTTTGTTTTGTTTTCCAAGACCATCACAGAGTATTACAATCACAGAAAACAAAGTCAAAAGAGACTGCTACTAGTCATCTAGTCCGGTTTTCTGTTGCAAGACAATATCAGCTGTATGCAAATTATTTCYAACAGACATTTCCCTAACATGCTTTTAAAAGTCTTCATAATTAAGTATTTCATACTAAAATAAATGACCTGGAATCTGTCTGGCTACAGAAATGTCTAACCTAAACCCTYGGTAAATTTATTGTTCTCTCTCTTATTTGCCATGTACTCAGAACTCAGGTAGCTCTTCTCTTCTTCACAAGGATCCCTTACCTAATTAGTTAAGTACTGCTTTGAATATTTATTCATTATTTGAAACTACTTGGATAAATTAAAAAATTGTATGGTTAGGAACTGTAACAAACATGTCAGATTTCTTTCCATGCAAATGAGGGTTCCCTCATACATTCGAGAACACAACCTTCTCTGCTTTCTGCCCAATTGGAACTTGCAAACGCTTGTAAAAATCTAGTTGTCCAGTATGTTTCACGACTTGACTTGAACTTGTACAGAACCGATGCTTTTCTTAATGGAGTCTATATTAAGCTACATTTGTTCAATAATTGYTTTCCTATCTTGTTCAAGCCATGTGTATTCCAATACTCGTATTTGGCCAAGGAAACTAAAGAGCTATAGACTATCCTAGTAAAAGATATCTTGTACAAAATCCAACATCAAAATAGGTTATTCTTGCCCACCGTGTTTAAAGTTGACCATATTTACAACTGTTCTGGGCTGTTAGAGGTATAGATAACAATTTTCCCCTCCCTATCCATCCAAATAAATAAGACAATGCAATGTTAAAATAACTCCTTTGTGTAATGCTTCTTAAATATCTACACAAAAATACATATTTTTAGGCAAATGAATTTATCTGTGGAGCACTGTTGCATTCTTGATTGGGACCAGTACATTTTTTCAACTTTCTGTTTCTCCCTATAAGAGGTACATACCTTATTCAGGTRTATACAAAAGTGCACATCTACATTTGTAAGGATTCCACAAATTGTAGTGACCCATATTTAAAAATTCAGTCAATATTGCTAGAGCCTACTCTGTTGAGAAAGAAATGTCACATTATTGGAATACTCTTTAATGTATACACAATCTTGCTAGTGAAACCACAAATTACAAACTTAATTACCACACCCCAAAACTGATGACTATTCARCTAGTGATGCCAAGGGCACTAGTGTAGGATTTATCTACCCAGCAACTCTTCTGCCTCTAGAAACTGATTGTACAGATAAGTTTCTCTTGAAATGGAAGAAACTGGAATCATACCAAAGTTGTTCTTGTGTTTGACTACAAAATGTCTATGATGTATTTGACTTTATACGTAACCCTAACAGAATAGCTGACATGAACAAGGAAAAATCAGTAAGGTTAAGATTGACTGTAATTTTAAAAAATGGTCGTGAGCTGAAAGTGCAATGAAACATCCATGTACTTGAATTCTAGAAATCTAGTTTCAGCATTTGAACTTGAAAAAAACTTGTACCATAGTTTCCTTGTTACTGCTTCTTCCCTTTCCTCATCCCCCACCTCCAAATGCCACAAAGCTGTATTTATATCYGTCAACACCAAGACAAATGCTAATATTTCTGAGCTGGTAGAATTTACGTATTTACAAGAAGGCATAGTCTAATGACATAGAAAGACTCTTTAATCTGAAAAATCATTGGTAGGTTATTAAAGAGAAAAAAATACTTACATTTCCAGTCAAGCACAAGAAAGAAGAAAATCATCAATTTATATTCATATTTGGGCTACATGAATCATAAAATGTGCTGTAATACGCTGTATGTTATAAACATCTTGTTTAAGCAGTTTTCTTATTTGCAACAGGATTTGTCATTACAAAAGAAACACATTCATTGCAACAGACCTTCAGCTAATGCAAAACAAGCTTTAAAATTTTTGATTTTTTTTTAATATTTTAAGAGAGTAAACTTAAGTTTACTTTACTGATAAACCGTTAGCAAATAATCGTTACCTGAACTTCAGAACTGAACACCAAGAATCAGCAGTCATTGTGTACGTAGCTTTGATAACTATCTGACCTATATATGCATTTTTCCTTTATATCTTTTTTTCTGTGTTAAGAATATTGTTTCTTGAATATTGTATTTAACAATGAGGTTACTTTCTTTAAAAATCAGTCAAAGCTTACACAGTTCAATTCCTTTTAGGGACGAACGCCTATTAGCATTTCTCACCAGTAATGAAATTTAGTTATTATCTTCAGAGTTCCATTCGCCACCATTTATACAGCCTGTAGATGGCAGCTCTACCAGGTGAACAGGCAATGAGAAAGGCTCAATGGTCATGCCAAATTAATTTTGATCATCACTAAGCTGGGTACCACTCGCACAAAACTGCTGTGTTAGTGAATCTACATTAACCTACTTGTTCAACTCATAAATGTGTTAATTAAAGAACTCCTTAACAATCTTTGAGGTTTTAATTCTAAATTTAATAGCTACTACAAATTTTAATGTCATCTTGTTTTGTTTGATTTAGAATGAGTGTTATACATCCAGATAACATTTTATTTACCTAATGCAATAATTATTGAAACAACAACACTATAGCCAAACCTAGCCAAAGAAATTAACCATCTTGAGCTGCATGTTTACTTAAATGCAGAAAATGGTCCGACCACAATTGACGTCCTTATGCTAGAACTATTCCAAATACCATAGACAGAGTAACATTCCAAATTTGTTCTACTTAAGCTTTTAAGTCAATATTCTGACATGTAAATACTTATGAATAGGTAGCTACTTTTGTCCACTACATGTTCATCAAATACAATACTGAGGTAAAGATATGATAACAATCCATCGGAACTGATGTTGCTCCTACTGGGGATCACTGATCACACCTAATACTACTGCAGTCAATGAAATCATTCAGCACTCCTAAACTAATGAAATTTTCACCCACAGTCTTAGGAGCCTGTGGCAAAATCTTCCTGTCTAGACTGGTAACCTTCATGTAATCTCAAAACTAATTCAGGGCCATTTTATGCTCATAAAAGGTGAAAGTATTGCAAAGAAGAATGGCATAATAATAAATTCCATTTACATCACTCTCATACTCCTCTAACTCCTCCACACCAATACTCCCACCTTCTTCTGTACTGACAATGCTATAAAACTTGATGTTCTATGAAAACTGATTTCGAAGCAATATTTATTCCTATATCAATATTGATATATTATACCCACATAAAGATGTTATACTGTGGTGGGTTGACCTTGGCTGGCTGCCAAATGCCCACCCAGCTGCTCTCTTGCTGTCCCTCCTCAACAGGGCAGGGGAGAAAATAGGATGAAAAAGCTCACAGGTTGCGATAAAAACTAAAGACAGGGAGATCCCTTACCAATTACAGGCAAAACAGACTCAACTTGGGGAAAATTAATTTAATTGGTGGCCAACTAAAATATGTTTGGTTAATGAGAAACAAAGCCAAATTAAAATAACACCTTCTGCCACACACACACCTTCCCAGGTTCAACTTCACTCCTTCACTTCCAACTCCGCTACCTCCCCCGCTCCCCAGGTGGTTCAGGGGGGATGGGGAATGAGGGGTTGTGGTAAGTCCATAAGAGCCCCTCTGTGCTGTTCCTTCCTCCTCATGCTTTAGTAATTTTAGAATGGATTAACAGTTATACATGTTTACCAATAAGTACATTTAGAAATTGTATGGGAAACAATCCCTAACACAAGCCCATGGGCGATTAGCTGACACTTGTAAGCGTGATGTACACCCCCTATTAAAATACACTGCAGACTTCAGGACAATGCTAGTTCCTGAGCCCCATGTATTTCAGAACAAGATGTACTCGAATTCTATAACACAACTGAAAAAAAAAGGGATTACTAACAACAAAACCCAAGCAAATAGTGCAGATACATTCAACTTTTAGAGGACAGCAGTCAATAGTATTTCTGGGAAGAAAATTATTCTGGTGCATTTCAGGAACTGGAAAAGAACAGACTAAATTGGTAAACCCGTGCTTAGGATAAGAAAGCAGGATCTCTCATTAAGTTTCTGAAAACGCTGTTGTAAGAGCTGCTGTTTTATTCCTTATTTTTCTGTTAAAATAGTCTTTGTAAAATAACAATATCGTTGTCATGAAATATCTGGGGAGATTAAAAAAGAGCAGTCTGCATCTATCTATTTCTTCTCACCGAAAGAATCTTGGATGCTTCCTGCAGCTGTGAAAGCTGAACTACCTTTTGTTCTTCCCTTTGAAAGGACATTTCTGTAAATACTATGTACTTAACTACCACTCCCACTTCAAAAGAAAAATGCCTACTACTCCCACTCAGAAAAGTGCATTTTCAGGCCTGGTAGCACCACATTACCCTGCATTTGTCTTTCTCTTTTGGTCTTAAAGTTGCTTGGACAAGCTTGCTAACCCTGCTGGGGGTTACCATAATAATCAACCTTAGCACTGAGAATTATTTTAGTTTTCACTCTTTGGATGATCAAGGAGGCACAATGACATACCCAAGGAGGTGTCCACTGGGTCCTCTATTATCATTGCAAAGAGAGAACTAGCATATATTTATTTTTATTTACATGGCATATGCCAGGAGAAGCAACAGCAAGCACACTGATATATATACATTCATTTTTTTCAGTCACACTCCAAACTACACAAAAATCAATTTTTTATTTCAACACTGCCAAAAAGAAAACAAACAAACAAACAAACAAACAACAACAACCAAAGCAGAGCAAACCAACAACAACAAAAAAAGCTGTTTCTATTTTAATAAAAAAAAAAAAATCAAAAATCCATCTGAGGAAATTAACAAAAATTCATGTGTTCAGACCAAACGTACCTGATGGTTTAGTGAAAACAGAGAAAACAGAAAACAAAAACCTGTGGAGTTTTTAATTTGCACTAAAATTACAGTTGTGATGTAGCAGGGTGTGAAGGTTGTGTCTGCACGCATACCCATCACACATAGTTCTCAGTCCCTGGATCATGCAAGAGCCCTGCAGCTAATCTCTGCACAGATGAAACAAGGGGCTGGTGTGAGACAAGGGGCTGATTTACAGCAAAGATATTGACTGGGCATTTGACAGATTCACAAGAAAGCGATTGACTCAAGTCTGCAACAGCTCTGCAACAAAGCGACTTAATAATGGGTATAGGAGCTATTTGTGAGGGATCTGAGTCAGTTTTGGGGAATTGCCCCAGCTTCTCCTCTGCTTCGATCAACTGAGAGGCACTATTTGCATACCAGGATATGTTTATGAACTCCCTGGAGGGGGAAGGAAACCAGGAAAGTTAGGAGACACCATGCAGTTCCTGCTGTAGACCAAAGAACTGGCAAAACTCTATGCACAAAATTTCAAATTGGTATTAGAATCTGTTCCCACATATCAGCAGAACAACAGCTTGGTGAGTCTCAGCTAATCCAGCTGAAAATATCATTGCAAGGATGTAAGAGGTGGAGATTTGCATTGTCCCCTGGACAACACCTGGAAACCCTGTTCAAGGGATTAGATTCCCCATGTGAAGGTTAACCCTATGCCAACAGTCCCAATAAATTAGTTGTGTGGGTTTTTCTAGTCAAAACCCTGTCCATGAGCATTTGTGCAACAATTCCCAGAACAGAAGTTGTACTCACAGTCAAGGACTGGGCCACGAAACACAATCTACACTAGCAGCTTTGCACAATGATATTATACCTCCTTGGATTCTAAACCTCTGGGGACATTATCATTCCACCTTATATATAATCCTGTCTATTATATGGTCAAGCACTGTTTTTTTCTTGCCTCCACAAAAATTTCCAGCTGAGGGGCATAATTTAAATACCTAAAAATTGAATATGCTTAAACCTTTGCAGATTGAGTGCCTGAAATGCTTTTACTGTTGTGCAATCATTTTTGATAGAATTTCACCTTGTACAAAGGAGACAAAGAATCTAAAAGGCTCTCTCAGGTACATTTGAAGAGAAGTCTATGCATTATTTTAGTGTAAAAATTAATAAGCTGGAGTCTTAGACAAAATTTGCAAGGTTTTTTTTTTAACTCCTAATATTTATATGCTCTGAAGATTAAAATGACTATAGTATAGACTATTTTAATGACCACTCAATCAAGAGAGGTCACTGACTTTTAAGTCAACCTTGGGAATGAAGAACAGAATATCATAGTCCTTGTTTTACATCTGCCTAGAAAATTAATGATGCATTAAAACTTAATGGCAGTAGAGTCCATCACCCCTCATAAATGGTCCATCTCAATGTGTCAGTGTGTACATTAAAACAATGTGTCTTAGAGTAAATGAGAGAGTGATCAAAAATTAACCCAATCCTCAATGTAATTACTGTGAGGCGATGATTGGACTAACCACTCTACCTTCTGACAGTGATTGAAATGCTATTATGCTTCCCCACTGCAGACCTGTATTCAGGAATGAGTTCCATATGGAGGACCAAAGTCACCCCACAAAGCTCCACTGGCATCAACAAAACATGAATCAGACCCCATTAAGATTTTATAAAACCTCATTATAATGTCAATTAAAAGAGTAAGTGTCATGAAGTGGCAAAAAATATTTTATCTTCTGTAATATTCATTCTGTACATGACAAGTATTTATAATACTTCCACTCTTGAAGTAAGCAGCAGCAAATAAAAGGGTTGATTACCATTAAGTGGTTTTCTTTGAAATGCAAGCTCTATGCATATGTGCATACGCAGACTGAACACATCATCTGTTACCTGAGGCAAGATGGTGTCTTTCATTGTAGTTAGTATAAAGGCATTCTCATCTCTGACTGTCCCTTATGGCCGATGTTAGGATATACAATGTGGAGCTCATCCATTTTAGCTTCAATCATAAAACAGACTAACCTCAAAAGACTCTAACAAACAAAACCAACAGATAAACAAAGATTTCCTCTCAAGTGGTTAGGAAGCCAGAATTATTGAGAAAATTTTTACTGCAGACTGTCCAAGATACTTGTATGGAGGAAGCTGTTGAACATAACACTACATTTGTTTCTGGGAACCACCAGAAAGCTCCCCAGGAGGATTAAAGCCTACACATCCTCAGAAGACTGCAGGATGTCAGCCTACACTGACACTGAGAAAAATTTTAGTTCCCTAGACTGTTCAGGCATTCAGCTTTTTACAAGTAGTCTTTCACACTCTCAAATGTCCTTCCAGGAAGCAGGGTGTACATATGGGATATTCTGGATCCTTGGGACCTAGAATTTTCAATGGATGTCTTCATGATAGGATGRCAAGAGCAAAACTTTTCAAAGAGAACTCATTAAACCAAAATAGTTTCATAATGGACAGTAACACATCAGATGCAGAAGAGTAAGCTAGGACCATAGTCCGAGATTTCACAGACCATGAAACAGATTGTGGTATCAATCTTATCCTCAGGGATCAGTAGTGGAACCAATACTCTTTAATGTTTCACAGCCTGGGGTAATGGGATGGAGTGCACTTTCAGCAAGCTTGTGGACAAGACCAAGTTTGGGGGAGCTCAATATGCTGGAGAGCTGCTACTCAGAGGGACCTGAATATGCTGGAAGCTGGAGAAATGGCTGTCACAAACACCATCAAGTCCAACAAAACCAAATGCATAATCTTACATCTGGGAAAAAATAACCCCATGCAGTAGAGGCTGGGGGTGACTGTCTTGGAAGCAGCTCTGTAGAAAAGGATCTGGGGGTCATTCTGGACAATAGGAAAAACCTGAGTTAGCCATGTGCCCTTGCAGCAAATAAGGCCAACCACACCCAAGGGTGTATTAGTGAAAGCGTAGTCAGAAGGTGGTCAAATAAAATGATCTGGCACTTGTGAGACCACATCTGGAATACTGTGTTCAGTTTGGGACTTCCCTTTACAAGAAAGTTATTGACATACTGGAGTGAGTCCAGAGGAGGCCTCCAAGATGGTCAGGGGGCTGGAGCACAGGCCATACATGGATAGGCTGAGAGAGCTGAGCCAGTTCAGCCTGGAGAAGAGAAGGCTTAGGGAAGACTTTTTGTTGTCTACAGAGGATAGAGAGAAATAGAGCCAGACTCTTCTCAGAGGTACACAGCAGTAGGATGAGAGGCAACAGGTATAGGTTGGAACATTGGCAATTCTGATCAGATATAAGGAAAAAAATAAATTTACTATAAGGGTGGTCAAATACTGAAAGATGTCCAGTATGAAGTCTCCATTCTTGGAAGTATTCAAGATTTAACCTGAGTCCCTGATGAACCTGTTCTAATTTGATTTGCTTTGAGCAGCAGGTTAGAGGGATGACACTGGAAGGTTCTTGCAACCTGAACTTTTTTATGAATCTCGTTAGAGGAAGACTGAACAGATTTTGCAGATTTTGGAAGAGTGGGTTTGTTCATTGACAAATTCACACTCAAAGATATTCTTGTTCTGTTGGATTGACTTCACCAGGAATGTCCTGTATTGTTCACTCTACCTCATGTAAGTGCTTGGTTAAGTACTGGTATGGTCCATGGGAAGGCAAAAGTTAGAGCCAAGTTCTCTTCCCTGTGGTCTAGGAGGCAATTTCTGTTCATTGACTGCTTCCAAAAGAGAACTACATTGAGCATGTGGGAAGCAAAGCTCTAGTGCCTTTGCCTGCCTAGGTACCTAACAGTTGAAGCTGTCAGGCTGACTACAAACGCTCATCAAGCTCAGGTACAAATCACTATTCCATAGTAAAAAAAGGAAAATCATTGTCATGTCTTCCTGTCCAAAGCCACACTGTTTCCCCAGGGAAGTGAGCATTTGAAACTACTCCCCAACTCTTTCCTGGGGGTCAAATTGGCAACCTTCCCTTTCTTCCTCTAGCAACACCTTTTAAAACAGAACATATATAGTACACATGAATTAGAAACCATTGTTCCTTCCATCAGGTCCATTTTCTCTCTTTTTCTTTAATATTGTGAAGCTACTGGGGACACTTCTGTAAAAAGAACTTTTCAAAAATAAGAACTAAGTCAAAATATCACACATATATGTCATCAAAGCAATGGATTATTGATACTAAAGAGCACCAGGAACTCTGTGAGAGTATATTATAGACCTGACAATGGGAAAATCCAACACATTTCTCAGAAATAATTTTGATAAAATTTAAGAGCTATGAGCACAGAAGAACAATAAGTGGTGAAGGATTATGGATCTGAAGTAGATTATAATTTTGGAGAATGTCACAGAAAAGTAACACTACATAAAACATGCATTTTTTAAGCAGAATATCTTTGGATACTGCAGGTTTGAATTTCACGGCTTCTGAGCAGTTGTGACTCCAGCAGCATTTAATGAAAGATATGCATTTTTAACAACTTTGGAATGGAAAAAGCAACAAAGCCTCAACTGTTCTTTGTTTGCAGAGGTGGTCTACTGTATGTGCAAAAAAATTAAACTATGATTGAGAACTCAGCATCTTGATTATATCCTGCAGAAACTGTTTATTTTTTAACCAATATTCCTACACAAATCCAGCTGTATGAAGCAAATCCTTAACAGTGTAAAAGAGAAAATAATATTTATACCTTTTACCTTAGGATTTTAAACACAGGGACAAAAGATTTTCATAAAAAACATAAATATTCTGGAAACTTTTCTGTTTTTTTTTAAACTTAGCATCAAACCCCTAACAGTTGCATAGTTTGTCAGTCTCAAACAGAGTATCATTATGATTCCTACTGAAGGTATATGTAGATCTTCAAAAAAATATTACTTAAATAAAACAGGTATGTAACTTCGACATGAGGCCATTAGATAGTTTGACAGACTTAAAAACTGTTTATATTTCCTATTGAAATATGAAAATTGTGGAAACTTAGAATCATAGAATCATAGAATCATTTAGGTTGGAAAAGGCCCTTAAGATTATCAAGTCCAACAGTAAACCTAACACTGCCAAGTCCACCACTAAACCATGTCCCTAAGCACGACATCTACACTCAACCACTTCCCTGGGCAGCCTGTGCTTGACATTCTTTCCATGAAGAAATTTTTCTTAATATCCAATCTAAACATCCCCTGGTGCAACTTGAGGCCATTTCCTTTCATCCTATCACTTGGGAGGAGAAACCGACCCCCACCTCTCTACAGCCWCCTTTCAGGTAGTTGTAGAGAGCGATAAGGTCTCCCCTCAGCCTCCTCTTCTCCAGGTTAAACAACCCCAGCTCCCTCAGCCGCTCCTCATCAGACCTGTGCTCCAGACCCTTCACCAGCTTTGTTGCTCTTCTTTGGACAGTCTTACTATATGAAGAAGGGTTTGTATGTCTGTATATCCAGGCATCTGAGAAATTCCAGTTTGAAAAAAATCTATGTATATCACACTGTTGTTACCACATATAACATAAGCAAAGCGTACTGAAAATAATTTTTACATAAAACTGAAAACTAAAGTTCATGGACAGAGAATTTTCCTGAACATAGACATGCAAAAATATAAAATTTACTGATTAGTTAACAAAATAGAAGTTAACTGAAACAAAGCAAAACAATCACAGAAATATCTCAGAAAACAAAAAAATCATATTGCTAGGAAAAATCTTTCCGTACTGGATTGTTAGTGTATTTCAGTCGAAATCTAGGAAAAAAACCCCAAACACAGCAACTTGTTCAGAGCAGCATATCTTAAAAAAAAACCCCAAAACCCAAGAAAAAAACCCCAAACAACCAAGGAAGTAAAACAAGCCTCCAAAGCAAAAACCCACATACATTAAGACACAAACATAACTTTCCCCCCCAAATTAAAAAAAATGGGGGAGAGAGAAAATAAAAACCATAAGGTAATATTTCTATGCAATTGTCTTTATCCAAGGTTTAACTGAATTAAAGGAAAAATAAGATAACTACTTAATACAGTTTTGAATCAATTCAAAATGGGGTGATAAAATCTTGAACTTAGTAGATTAAACACAAAAATGCAAACACACCAGTAAAAGTAACTCATTCAAAATTTAGATCCACATCATATGTAAAATGTTGATGCCATGCAAAGAAAACCCAGCAACAGAAACTGTGACAGTGACATGACAGAAGTTATTAAAAATTTCTTTCAGACCTTTTTAAAGCACATTTTTTAATGAGCAAAGAAGGAAAAATATTTTGAAATAAYACCTCTTGACCTCTTCAAATGTATTTCAGACTAGTAGTCCAAATCTATGGCTCTAAAATCCTTTGCTGATAGGGGGAATAGGAAAGCAATAACTGACATCAGCTGAGATCATGTTACTTGCTCAGTACTGTTGCCCATGGACTGGTGAATAGCAGGCACTACTGTCTGGTGTAATTCAATTCATTAGAGAAGCTTTATGGTTGATCATCCACCCCTTTCTTCTGCTTAAAAATATCCCTTCCTGACTCTGCTAGACAATAATTGCTGCGAATCGACTGAAGAGAAACATGGGAGTTTTATTTCCAAGGAGTTTACATCCCTCCATGCGTCACACAAGATGGAGCGAGCGTCAGAACTGTGATTCACTACACTCCACATCGCTCACTCCATTCAATATAACCTAGGCATAAATTCCATTATAGCTAAATGGAAATCAATTGCACTTTTCATATGGTAACTGCAAGTCAATGGTTTTAAAGGATGAAAATCCAAAATTTAGTACTAGGTTCTTATTACCAAAGATATCATTCAAAAGCAACCTAAGTCCTGAATATTCTGTGATTTAATAGTTTGAAAAAAAATTCAATACATTCTGTTAACAATTATGGGCAGAGAAGCCTCATTTATTATTTAAGACAGAAGTTTCAGAGATTGAATTCTAGAGATAGACCTTAAGTTATAATCTTTTTTTCCCCCCATATATATCATAGAATCGTAGAATCATAGAATCATTAAGGTTGGAAAAGACCTCTAAGATCATCGAGTCCAACCATCAACCCAGTACAAATGCCCACTAAACCATGTCCTGA
>JASVER010000143.1:434238-475133 GCA_030449065.1 Oceanodroma leucorhoa | reverse complement strand
TCTTCCAGCTCAGGTGGGTGAATACTCTGAGGATCACCGGTCTGACTACTAAAGACTGAGGCAAAGAAGGCATTAAGCACCTCAGCTTTTTCCTCATATGTTCCACTGCAAATCATGGAGGAGTCTTGCTACCAAAGTAAACAGAAAAGGAGTCATTCATTAGTCTAAATATGACCTATACAGAAATTTTTACTAATAGCAGTTCAACATTTGAACACAGGGGTCATTCACGAGCTAGTTGTCTATGCGATGCACAGATATACCTGCCTCTTTGTACAGCAATGCTCTGTAGGTCTCAGAACCATGGCATCACCTCCCTTCGTCTCTATGTGTCTATTCAGCTTTAGCAACTGATCATGCTCAACCGTAATTTTTATTTCATTGTGTTAGCTTTTAAGAATAATGTGGCATTACCTGTTAAGCCCCACAGTTTTTTTCTTTACCTTTGCAAATAAATGTGCTTGTGACCACTAAATTAATTGCTAAAAGTAAAAACTAATCAGAAATTATTGCTCTCTTTGCAAAATGAAGACTACTTTTAATGTAAAGGAATATCTGGTAACAAAAAAAAAAAAGCCTCTAGAGCTTAATTGTAGAAAATTTGTTTTCTACAATATTGAATTATTGACCTTCTCATATAAGTACTGCTAGTTCAGGCAATTTCTGTACCAGCAAAGAAGTTAAGCATTTTGAAAAAAAACAGACTGAAAATAGACTGACTGCAGAATTTTGCACATTTGTGATTTCCAGGTATAAGCATATCCTTTATGTGCAAAAGCACATAGACAATCACATAAATCATTGCCTAGCAACAATTGCAGCTGTGCCTGCAATGTCCCAGTAACTTGAAACTGATGTAAATGTGGGCTGCTGCCCGAATGGGTGTTTTTTTCCTGAGCCTTGTACTCTGGCTCATTAGCTTTCAGATAGATCAGTTTCCTCGTACAGCTTCCCGCATGAGTGGCAGTGCTGGCACGATGGATTGGGACCATGCATTTGATGAGGGCTGAGGGGAAGAGAACTAGCTTTCCCATTGAGACTAACCCATACGTTGTTCACGTTAAATAAATCATGAAATAAAAGCATGAATCCTATGTTAATATTATATATTCAAATGTATACTTTGAATAATTTACTGTGACCAACTAAATTCTTCTGTATCTTTTCTTCAAGAAAAGTTACTTCAATTGGGAAAACAGTTTGCCATTTTCTATATTAAGTTGTCCATGATTCTCTTAAAATATATTCAGAAAAGGCCAGTTGTCCTCAACTTTTGCCAGGGCTTTCAAATATCAAATTAGGATCTTGTAAAACAGGTTATTTTCATTAGCATTTATTTTCTTTCCTGCAAGTATTATTGCAGTTAATTTTTCTAGTAAGTTTTATCTTATGTTTTCCTTACAATGCTGCTTTACAACATTGTCAGATTCTCATACAAACCCTTATGGGACTTAAATCTAAATGGATATGTTTGTTATGTAGCTATCAAAATAATATGATTGCCTGCAAAATAAAATATTAAAAGAATACATTATGCATTTTTACTGGCAAATTTCCAGTAGATCCTGGTTATATGCTATTTTCTGCCTGAAAAATACTATTTTAAAAGTCCAAAAGAAAAACCACTTGAATTTTGCATATTTTGGAAGCTGTAAGAAGTCTCTACTTGCAAGTCTCAATCAAGCTGCCAATTATGCATATATTTTTCTAAATTATTAAGAATATGCTCAAGGTTATAGGAAGTGTGTATATTTATGTACCCTAACACTAGATCAATGTCAGATGCTCTATGTAATTGTATACAATTTTCCTATAAATATCTGTCAGTTTTAGTGGTATGTTTAACTTTGGCATTTTTTTGTGAACGGGCTTATTATTCTATTCCTGTAAATTTGATAGGGGTTTAAATAATTACTGTGTCATATTCAACCTTTAACCTCCTCACTGTACAAAACCATCAACTAAATTTTTGTGAAAATAAAATATTTGTGAAAATAAAATTGTCAATGAATGACCATATACTGTCAAATAATATCATGCATAAGTAGTATCTCAAAGGAGTCTATATTTTTCTGTATTCTTAACAAAAGAAAAAGTTGTGCCATGCTACTCTTTCATTACTTCAGTCCGAGAAGTAAAAAAAAAAAAATAAAAAATCTTCTGTCACTTGAAAAGATATGTCAGTTGGCACTCGTAAGTTATCCCAAGCCTTTTTTAGGGCACTCTAATTTTTAATTGGATAGAATGTTCAAAGTGAGACAGGAAGCAAAGAAAAAAGACAAAGTTATGATAAACAGAGCAATGATCAGAACAAAAAATTCACACTAAATGAACAAAGTTTATACCAGAAATTAAAAGTTTATAACTTTTAAAGGAGTGAATTTTTGAAATGATTTCTCAATAAGATAACTTGCTAAATTTATTCATGGCTTTGTATGATGTGGTTATGTGCATGGTAAGCAATTTTTATAATAAACCAGTGATATTGATGCAAATAATAAATACTAATAACAAGTAGTTACCAAAGTATGATATTTGTAATATATTATGATTGAGATATTAGCATATATAGTATATAGTATATTCTTGCAGACTGTTACTTTTGTGAAGTGAACTGTTCAAGATATATGTGTCACTAGGCTGTGCTAATTAAAAATTAGCTTTGTTATTGCAAAGAGACAATCTTGAAGGCTGATTTAAAAACAGGGTTGTTTCAGGGGACATCAAGAGCACAAGCACAACATGATAGGAGGGGCCTTGAAAGTGCAGGAACAGGAAGATACTAAAACCTCAAGAGTATGAACACAAATGATAGATCATAATTTTCTGGTCCTTACAGTAACACAAATGTGGCAGCTGGGTAGAACCAGCTTTAGGGCATAACCTGACAGTATAGACGCATGTTTACAATCTCTTGTAGCTGCCAAGATCAATAGCACAGGCAGAAACAACTAAAGGTGTTTTGTACGCAGGACTGCAATGAAACTAGTTGTGCAGGACTTGCAGGCATCTGACTTCAAAACTAGGTACACAGAATTGATCACTCTGGTACCTTKTACTGCTACTTAAGTATTACTTTATGACGATTAAATTGAAATACACCTTCACTGACTGTATTTGATCTTATATTCTAGTATTATTTTTAGTCTATTATTCTGCTCTTGAGGATTGGCTCTAATCTGAATGCAACATCTGTGATTGCATCGAAATATTGAATTCATTTAATCAAGAGGCCTTTCTGAGTCATACAAAAATCCAAAATAAATATTATCTCCACATTCAGTGTTTATTCTCAAGTGCTTCCTTCACTAAAACTGGCTTGGGCTTTGCCAACATACACTTCACATTCTAGCCAGTGTTGGAGAGCCAAAACTTGCTATGAAAATTATACTGAAAGAAAAAAAAGAAAAAACAAACCCAAAATTGTCTTCAAACAATGAACTGTCTATCTGGCAATGGGTATCGTGACAGAAGAAACTACAGAGTTACCACAGCTTCAGAAAATTACTATCACAGATTTTAACACTGGAAAGGACCATCAGGATCTTATTGACTGGGTTCCTACATAATTATATACCGCCATGGATTCTTGCAGCAAATCTATTACAACTCAAACAGATAATAACATTCAATCAGCCAAGAAACTATGAGACCACCATAACCTTAAGTCAGTTGTTCAAATACCCTTAGAAATTATTGCTTATTCACCCTTAGAAGTTTTCATTCAGTTTCTCTAGTAAAGTTGACTAATTTTAGTTTCTAGTCATTGGTTCATACGCTTTCCTATCAGAAATCCCTTCTCCAAGCCAGTAATTGATCAAAATGTTCCTAAGAGTACCTTGGGTAGAGAAAATAAGTCTATATGGTCTGCTTTTTTTTCAGTTTCCAATTTTTTATTTTCTTTTAAGATGGGAAAACAGTCTTAAAAAATATTGGCCATGTAACAGAACGAGTAATCAGTTTAATAATTTACAGATTGGTTAACAGTTAGCTGAATAATAATTCACCACATAAAATTTCCCAAATCATAAGTATATTAAGAAAGATTAGGAGTGGTTTTGTAATATTATTTAAACAAGATAGACTAACTAACATTATTTCTAAGATGACTGCTTTCATCATCTGTGCCTAGGCATTTAAGTAGATGGGTAAATAGTATTAATGTTAGGCTCCATGCTAAACATTAAGATTGTATGGTAATGTGTCTTTCACATTCTTTACAGAGTACTTAGTGGGGAAAAGATGTAAATTAATTTCACTCTCTCTTCAGCTCATTTTCCGTTTTTTCAAAACTCACAGAATCTTATTACTACAGGCGAGAGAATACTGATCTTCTCCTTCTTGTAAACTTTCGTTTACGTCTTCATACCCACAGAAATAAATTTGATTTTAAAGCCCCTCAGAACATAAACACATTGTGCTCATTGCAATAAAATACTCATTCACATAAATAAAAATAATTCCTATATCCTGGCTTATTATCCAATGTTCTCATCTGTAATCCTCTCGTGCTGTCCAGGGCTAAAATGATTTTTTATGCAGACTAGAGAGGTTTGAGTTATAATTCAATTATAATTTGTAAATAAATAGTTTATATTAAATGAAGAGGAAAAAAGGCAAGATTAATTCTTTTTTTAAAAAACATAAAAATTTAAATGATGTGAAATAACTGCAAAAAAATTGTTAGTGGTGACTGCTGACTTATAGGAGAATTGCAACAAAATTTTATCTAAACAGCATACAAACTGTCGATGCCTACTGGATGCTGAGAGTTCAGATTACAAGCATTGCATAATCTCARAATTCCTCTCTCACTGCCCTGTCAATTGACATTATTTGCACCACACAGAAATTAAGGGAATTTTATATAAAGAACCAAGATRGCTGTAACCTGACATTAAAATCTTTTTGTCTCTATTTATTCTGTTTATAATGAAAAAAAATTCATTGTTATCATAACAACTGCTTCTACAAAAATACATCTATACAGGATACAGTTCCTGAGTGATGTGTTTCATACTGGTTTCATAAAAATGGGTTTAGAAGAATTTTGCTTCTCATAAATGGTAGATTCTGTATTTCTGAACTGCAACTCAACGCCAAATGTTGAAGTTGTCATGGTCATCATGATTTCAACATTTAGTAGTGGGGATATTTTGCCCCTGGTGCCTGAAACTACCACAAGATCGGTGGAACAGTACAGTAAGAACTTCAATCAGTTATGCTTAAGTTATTCTCTAAATTGACTGAAAACACTGAAACCTGGTCAAATGCCATCTGGCCTTCAATTTTTAGTTTATGCATGTYCTTATCCCTCTGAGTGAGTTCATACAGAAGTCTTCTCTCCAGACTTTTAACAGAAAACAAAACCAGAATAGAAGACAAACAGTAGAACTCCACCCAAAATTTGACASGTTGAAAAGTTGTGTCAAAGGAAATCTTGAACAATAAATTTCCAACTATGCTGCTGATATTAAATGGATTACAGGTTAACAAACACACCCACAGAAAGCATTCAGATTTCTATTTACATCTTTAAAAGAAGTGGCTTTTTAGATGATGTGCTAACCTTTTTACCAGCTATTCAAACACACCAGTGAAGTCCGACTACCCTCTCTGTTTGAAACAGTCTCCCTTGAACAGATGTTAAAAGTACTGATGCAATCAGAATGCATTTTATATTCCTAGAAAAAGAGAAAACCACATGACTATGTGAACTAGTTGATCTACTGATCAAGAGATATGTTCAAATTTAATCGTTGCCTTTGGGGAGGAGAAGACAACAGACTTGGACAAAACTTTTGTTTTTCTAATTTTTTATTTTTGTATTTCTAAGGTGAAGCCACTTTTGTACATGGGAATTASTTAACTAACTCACCATCTAAATTATCCTTCACCATATTTATGGAAACCTGCAAACTAGGTCTCTGGAGATAGCACATACAAATTCCAAATCAAGCCACTGTAGTAATTTTTGCCAAAAGATGGATATTTTTTAATTACAAAGTCCCCCAGAAATTAAGTTTTGAAATAGAAAGACTATCATCTTCATATCCCTCAGGATCCTATCAAAATTACAGCTCTATGAATTGCATAATTATAGTTTTGAGTTTTCAGAATRATGCTGCTTGGAGCTCTAATATACTGCAAAGCTGTCTTACAATTAAGACAGGATTATTCTAAAAATGGTCCTCTAAACAGAAAACTAAATTTGGTTACTCTGTTGGTTTCTTAGCCTAAAACAATCTTTGCCTCATATCAAAACGTGCTAGGAGTCAAAGAGAAATGGAGCAGCTCGGTTAATTGAGGAAATACTAATAAAAATATTTATCTCCTACTGTGAGAGTATGAAAGTACCAGAAATAGTCAGTGTGGATGTAGGACCACTTAAAGGATTTAAGAGCCATTTTCTTTCTACGATACAGATCTGGTTTTGAAAGCAACCAAGGTCTCAGCTGCATGAAGATGAGCTACCATATAGTCCATGCTAAGAACATACCCTAAAAGTACAGATGTGTAGCTATAACTGTGCTAAGCTCTTTCTATTTCAACCTTTAGCCTCAAGGAAAAAAAAAACAGTCAAGAGGAGTCAGAGGTGCCTCCCCAATATCTGTAAAGATACATAAAGCCTTTATGCCTCTTTCAAGAGCCCGAGTCCATACTACCTCTTCCTCTTAAAGGAAGATGTTTCACAGATCTGAAGGCACAGCCACAAAGATGTAAGCCGAACTGAAGCTTTCTTTCTACCCCTCGCCAACGATTAACCTTTTCCCTCAGATCTCCGAAGGCGAGATGAAAGATCCCTAAAGAACAGAATTCCAGCAAGAGAGTGTGACCCACTCTAATAAGGGCTTTAAACATTAAGACTAAAACCTTGAACTCCATCAAAACGCCAACAAGCAGTTTGTGCACAGTAAMGCAGCGGGAAAACCTCCACCCAAACTTCATAGTAATTGTCCTACAGTATTCTGCACAAGCTGGAGGTAATTGCTAAGCTTTTTTAGCAGCAGTTTAGAGTACATTTGAAGTAGTTTGACCGTGATATAACAAAGACATGTAATAATGTTATGTCAAAGGAGAGGGAGTGCTGCAGTCCAGTGGCACTGTAAAGTTAGTAAAGAAACCCGCCTGAGCAGGACTTCCTCTTGCTTGTTCAATGGTCCAGCAACGACCTGCATACCTTCTGCTGGAAAACCGAAGAGACCTGCAGAATGGCCTCTCTAAATTCCCATATTAATTTGCCTATGGTTGGTCATAAGCATCGTGGTCTAGGCCCTGCACAACTCCATTGGGATGAAAAACATTGCTTAGAGTAAGTTATAGCAGAAGGATAACATGATTATCCTGCCTTATGATTTATGGGATGACAATTTGGTTTGGTATTTAATCTGGAATATTGATAATATTTAAAGGATTCTTTTTTTTTCAGATTTTGACATGATTCCTGGTGATACCAGTGGAGATCTACTTTGTCAGCTGAAAACATCTGTACTTCTGGAATGTTATAAGCAGACTACTTATAATTAATGTGGTTTTCTTAGTATTATGGAGAAGAAGAAATACAATACCACGGTCTAATGCTCGATAAAACAGCAAAAATCAAATACACTCCTGTACAACCTGTACAATTCCAATACATATTTTACTGGAGGATGAGTGCACTTCTTTGGGGTGAAAACCATATGTTATTTGCAAGTGTATAGCACCCAGAACAGAAGTTTTATTCATGATGTAAGCATTTGGGCATTATCATGCTACAAACAAATATCAATATTATGCAAATGCTTGCTTTTAAAGTACTGGCATAATTTTTTAAAAATATTTCAGTGGTATACATTAATGCTCTAACAGTCTTATTACTAATAGTCTTGTGAAAGGTAAAAATTCAGGTAATATAGAATACAAGGAAAGCTTTAATCCCTGAGAGAGATGTACACAACAACAGCCAGAAAGCTATGTGGCAAAAAGTCTGCCAATCTGCCTACAAAAGAGGACTCTGACATGTAGTCTTTATAAACTACTCCAAGGCTACTATATCTTCATGATCACTAGTTTCTATAAGCTATCTGGAAATTTTGCTCTTCACATTTATAATTTCCTTCAAATCACAGCAATTTTTTCTAAATAAGGAGCAAGAGAGATATAAATACAATGATATAAAGCATATATGCAGAAAAACTTAAAGATAGCCAGTACAAAACTCCGAAATATTTTATGGATGTAAAGATATTGTAAGTTTTAACATTATTTGGCTTATATATTTTTATAACAGACATTATAAAACGTGACTGTAAGTAATGGCAAGTAATATCTATCTATCTATCTATCTAAATACAAGATAAATTTAAAGCTACATCTTGAGCATAAAACATAATTTCATCTTCACACACAACCAACCATGTAGAAAGAATAGTTCACCTTCTGACTTCATTGCTAGGCTAATTCCTATGCAGGTGAAAGCATAACACTTAGGAACTTCAGATAATAGAATTTTCAGCTATAAAATGAATCAGTTTGCCATTGATTTATACAAAGATTAGCTCTGCAATGGTCACCAATAATAAGAAACCAAACACTAAAGTGCTAAGTCAGCTGCAATGTACAGTTTCTCTGGACAATGTTTTGTACTCATGATTTCTGAAATAAATGCTGATCAGGATTTCATTGTTCACTAAGTTTAATTGTGAAATCCAAGCCTTAGTCAACTGACATGAGCTGAGAATGTTTTTCAAGATAAAAATGGAAGTCAGCAGGGATCCTGCAACAATTCCAATGGAAAAAAATAAGTCCATTTTTAAAGACTATCAATGAAGGATGGGATATCCCAACATGCAAAGTTAAACATGGAATTCACTGTTCTCACTGTGATTTTTTTACTTCTTTGTTGTTTCTTTGTACCTTGACACCACAACAAGCTTCAGTCAGGACTACAGTTTGTTTTGTACAAAATATTCAATGCAGCAATGCATGCCCAAGGAAAAAATTTTTTGGTGAAAAAAATCTTCTGCTTAAATCCAAGGTAGGCAAAATACTTCTTTTCAAAAGGCAAATTTGAAAACAGATAAAAATATTTTGTCCATCAGCCTCTATTTATCATAAAATCATAGAATAGTTTGGGTTGGAAGGGACCTTTAAAGGTCATCTAGTCCGACCCCTCTGCCATGGGCAGGGACATCTACAACTAGACCAGGGTGCTCAGAGCCCCGTCCAACCTGACCTTGAATGTTCCCAGGGATGGGGCATCTACCACCTCTCCGGGCAACCTGTGCCAGTGTTTCACCACCCTCACAGTAAAAAATTTCTTCCTTATATCTAGTCTGAATCTACCCTCTTTTAGTTTAAAACCATTCCCCCTCGTCCTGTCACAACAGGCCCTGCTAAAATGTCTGTCCCCATCTTTCTTGTAAGACACCATTAAGTATTTAAAGGCCGCAATAAGGTCTCCTTGGAGACTTCTCCAGGCTGAACAATGTCAACTCTCTCAGTCTTTCTTCACAGGAGAGGTGTTCCATCCCCCTGATCATTTTCATGGCCCTCCTCTGGACGTGCTCCAACAGGTCCATGTCTTTCTTGTGCTGAGGACCCCAGAGCTGGACGCAGCACTGCAGGTGGGGTCTCACCAGAGCAKAACAGAGGGGCAGAATCATCTCCCTCGACCTGCTGGCCACGCTGCTGGTGATGCAGCCCAGGATATGGTTGGCCTTCTGGTCTGCGAGCGCACATTGCTGGCTCATGTCCAGCTTTTTGTCCACCAGTACCCCCACGTCCTTCTCGGCAGGGCTGTTCTCAATCCCTTCATCCCCCAGCCTGTATTGATACTGGGGGTTGCCCCAACCCAGGTGCAAGACCTTGCATTTGGCCTTGTTGAACCTCGTGAAGCTCACATGGGCCCACTTCTCGAGCTTGTCCAGGTCCCTCTGGATGGCATCCCRTCCCTCAGGCATGTCGACCACACCACTCAGCTTGGTGTCATCTGCAAACTTGCTGAGGGTGCACTCGATCCCACTGTCTGTGTCATTGATGAAGATATTAAACAGTACTCGTCCCAACTGTAAGCACATGACACTTGGGAGAAATTACTCACATAGCTGGCATGCAGAGAGTAAAAACCCATTTAATTTTTGTGCATTGCTTCTTTAAATGTGAAAAGGCTATGCTGGCAACTTTTAGAGAAAGCTTCCAAATTACGTTTGCATTTTATTTTTCATAACGAATTAGAGAATAAGTGACTGACTKACTCATGTTCAGGACTATGGACAATATGGACCAAATTCTCACCAACAATTATTGTTTTTTCTTGGATTATGCTCATGCAAAAACTTGTACAATTTACTCTTGTGCTTCTTTTTTACAACATAAAATGGAAAACTGGCTTGACATCATACTGATGCAGAAGCAAAATTAAAAGTGAATTCTACATATTCTTGGAACAGAATGTGTATATCTTCTATTTGAAAAATCTAGCTGAAGTTTATGTCCTTGAATTCAGTAGTGCATTCAAAAGTTCCCATTAAAACAAACACCTATTTAAAGAATTCAGCAGCAATTTAAATTAGTTACTTAAGGAGCTTTGTCGAATTATTGGGGCTTTGAAGCCTATGCTCCCATGATAAAAGTGCTTGGAAATCAACCTTGTTCCCAGGAAGTCAGTGGTCATACTCTCACAAATGTCAAGTGGATCTTTTACTACAAATTAATCTGGTTTTGTAACACAGTAAACCACTTACGTTATACAAGACAACAGAAAAAAGAAAGAAAATGCACTGCTTTTATAGTGCTGAGGTAAGCCATTCGCTTCAGTTCTGTAAGCCTAGATGTTTATTCTATCTTGGTAGTGCCTTGGTGTTTAAAACAAATGAAGAGTTAAGGTACCTTTTTAAATAAACTTTCCACCATGACCCCCAAACTTAAATCACATGCCCATTTAGCTGTTTGCTGAATATCCATAGTTCCCACGTTCTTTGCCCCAGAATTAAAAAAACAGACAAACAAACAAACAACAAAACAGAAAAGCTGGTATAGTCATTTTTAATATGACATATCTTTGTCAAGAGTGTTGGAGAGGAAGAAGTACTTTTCTATAAGGAAACAATCCTCAACAGCGTATATTTAAATATTTACATGTTTTCCATATTTAATAAATATATAGTGTCCTTTTGCATAAAAGACCATTCTGACTTGAGGGACATAATGCATCTTTTAATAGCTGAGTCTGAAGAAAACGCGAATAATGAAAGCTGGAGTAAGAACTTCAAAAACCAAAGATACCTGCAGTCATTCCCGTAAGATCCATGCACTGCATTCTCTTTTTAGCCTTTTAGCCTCTGAAGGTAAATGGCACATGAACCCAGCTAATTTCACCATTGTCAAAATTGCCATGGAATGAAAACTCCCCAYGTGGTGCAACAGTTTTGCTGAATCTGTCTTCAAATGCCTCTTACAGGAAGGACTGAAGAGCCTGCTTACATCAATAAAGCAGTAAAAATTACAAGCAAAACCTCAGCTTTTCAGGAAAACATAGGAAGGATATCACCAATGCCATTTTATTCTTCTTTCTTGTATGGATAAGAACCAGAAGAACTGTGTGCCCAATGAAGAGTCTTCTGTGCATCACAGTCCTACTACACAAGAGCTAAGCCATGGTTCATACGCCATTTCCATGCTATTGCAGACTCTCATTTTGCTGAAGCAAAATATATAATGAAACCATAGATAAAAGTTTGCT
Source organism: Oceanodroma leucorhoa (assembly GCA_030449065.1). Lineage (NCBI taxonomy): Eukaryota > Metazoa > Chordata > Aves > Procellariiformes > Oceanodroma > Oceanodroma leucorhoa. The sequence continues at coordinate 463,408 of JASVER010000143.1, read as the reverse complement.
TAAAAGTGTAAATAAAATCAAGTCCTCTCAAAAAAAAAGAAAAAGGAAAAAAAAAAACAAAAGAGAGCAGGAAAAGAGCATTGCACTGTATGACAATTCTTCAAAGGAAATTCTGTGCAACATGTTTTACATAGACAAAAGGGAAAGAAAGTAGTTATGGTGAAAAGCCACACACTTTTGAAGCCTCAAAAGCAACAGACACGAGTTGTTGTAGTCTAATCACTACAACATTTTAAGTAGTATCACTAAACTGAAAGAGGCTTTACTGTAAATACCATTTATTAGCTCAAAGGCAGCTCTACTATTCAGCATCTAATGCTATCAACATGCACAGAACATCTAAGAAGACTCTACAGAATTATCCCCACCTACATAAACAATACTTTTCCAGGCAACCTGAAAAATCTTTCTTCATAGTTTTATCCCAATTTAGAATTACAGGTTTTATGCATTCAAACATTCAGAGTTTTGGTTTGTTACCAACTAACTAGAGAAAAAGCCAATATTCTTATTTCTGATTAATTTGTTTATTTCTTCACTCTAAAACCCAAAGAAAAATGTCATATTTACTTTTTAAATACTTTGTCAGTGTTTTTCTCCACCAGAAAAGTCAAGGGAATTTTATGGCCTCACTTTAGAAACTCTAATAGGAAAATATCATTGCATTTATTGTATGTAAACAACCAAAGGTTATGTGAAATTATGGTGAGTATGACCATTTTCAAGATTATCAGTTTTCCAAATTATTGATTTAATAAAAAGTTCATGTGCTTTTGAAACATTTTAAAAAGACTCCACAAAATCTTCTACTTTGCCATATGAACTGCAGTGCTACCTTTCAAAAATAAGCAGACTGTGCAATGGTTTGCCAAAGACAACATCAGCAGGGTTATTTTTAAATTAATCATTAATCAAGGCAAAGTTGACTTGCTCATTTTTTAGTTTTCCAAATAAAAACTTTTTTTAAACAGATCGAATTCCAAGCATTACAATCACACATTCCTTAAGCTTTTTCTCATGGGCCAAATGTGCATAATGAATTCAATGTTTCTTCCAAGACAGAAGGAAAAATGCTCCAAGGCAGACAGAATTTGAACAAAACATCAATCTGCTGCCGCAGTCAACCAAGCCTGACAAGGGCTTGGCATTAATTTTAACAGGAACTTCAACACATGGACTGATAGGGTGAAACTTCCGTATATATTCTCTGTTGGTGGTTTTGGGCTGAAATTGGGTATTTTCCTCCAGGCTTTTGTTTTCCTTTTAATCAGGAACCACTACACTGTTATCAAGCATTCTAACAATACTTTCAAACCACTAGTGTGCTTGTTACTACAATTTCTTTATCAATTTCCCTTTATTTCATTAATTTGAACACCTGTAGCTGATGACCTTAATAGTAGTATTTTGAAGAAACAGTAGTTCTAGACAAACGAAATAAACAATTGGAAGCATATAGCTATTACTACTGTTGAAAGCTCCACTGTTCCAAAGCTAGCAGCCCCAAAACAGCTACGTACAAAATAGTTCAACATGTTAAAAGCTGACTAAGGAAATAGTTTCCTGGACAGTTTAAATAACACTAAGAAGAAGGTAATAAGACTGCAAGTCTTATTATAGAGAGCAGAAAAAGCAGAAGAATAAGGGTCTTCATAAACTGTGAAGCTAAACTTTTTTATTATGAAGACAAAGCACCACCCGTGACCTTTAAGAGATTTATTTTGTTCCCTCACCCCTTCTCCAGTGCAAAGGATTAAAACATTATTCATTCCATAGCTATGAAAAAATCTGTCATCTACACTGCTTTTTATTTTCTTCTCAACACATCCATTATGTTTCAAATAAACATTTTTTTCCCCAACTCCTGGAGTTCTTAAATAACTTCTTCAAACACTCAGGAGAAGTGTTGACAAAACTGTGAATAATGTTCAGCTGAATTGAATGTGTCACAAACAAACACCTCACCTACAAGCACGCATTTCCCCTGAGACAACATGTTAAAGCAATGCAAACTTCAATTCTACAGCTCCCAAGGACAGCCATCTTACCCAGGTACAGCAAATATGATCACACCACAGGTCCTTACAAGATAAAATATTCACAGCTTAGCAGTTATCCGGATATTTCAGCGAAAGTGCTGAGTATTTTAATTGGAGCACACTGGGATTCATTTAGCAAACATCATTGCGTTTTATAGGTATTTTTAATCAGTTTGACTCATCTAATGTTTATATGACCTTAAGTATCTAGTACTCATATTTTAACAGATTATATTAGCTATGTAATGCATAATTTCATAGTATCCTTATTGCCACATTTCTTAATAGTTTTAACTGTCATTGCTGGATTGTTCCCCCTTGATCTGATCTTTAAGCATATCCTCACTTGCTTACACATACTTCTACCTTGGATGATTTCTGGAGGCTTCTTCAGTATGAGCACAGACATACTGACATGCTGCTGAATGTTGCATTTCCAGTAAATCTGCAAAGCATCTCCTGGTTGTGCACCCTCTCCGGTTACAATGAGGAATGAAACACCCTTTCCTTTCTCCCACAAAGATCTGTTCAGACATTAGGAACAGATAATTGTGAGTGAGGTGTTGGCTTATATACATTTGGATGTACTGATTTAAAAGATATTGTCCTATTCCCATCTATCACCTCTCTGCATACCTTTGCAGATTTTACCTGTTGGACATCCTACTTTCTTCCATGGCTTCTGCTATTACGTTTGAGCAATACATACACATAGACCTTGTTGCCATTCAAAAGCAGTTAAGAATGAAAAGGTTCTTCTGTGCTTCACCAAGTGCAGAACTTGTCAAAAGAAAAAGCAAAATGGTTTCCTACTCTTTTAATTTAAAAGTTAAAGAGACACTGACATCTTATGCCTCAGCCCATGTAACAGTAAAAAACCGCAATGCTTTGATCTAGCTTCTATCAGAAAGAGAAAACAGAATAGGCAAAACTAGACTTTATGCACCAGACAAGGTTCACAAATTGTTTTATAAGCTAATGTTCCAGCGCTGGCCTGGCAGTCACTGAACAAGTTCAATCTCAAAAATAAAATGGTAAGAAGAAAAGCAAAAACAAAAACAAAAGCCCCAAACAAATCAGAACAACAACAACAACAACCAGATAAACTAGCTATATTGCTTTTAAGAACACAGAAAAGGAAGATTCAGCCAGGGAAATGCACTGGAAATGAGGAATTTGCATGAAGTTCACTGTTTGAAAAACAAAACCTTCAAGCTAAAACACTGCTAACAGAGTCTGTGAAAACATATTGTCTTCAAAGTCCTAAGAGTGATGATTACTTACCCAACAGTCTCACTGCCAGGGGAACTGTATGGCACACCAGTCAAACAACCAAAACAGTAAACAGCTTCTGGGAATATGTTCCTTCACTCTTTTAAAACAAACTCATTTAAAACAAACACAATCTGAAGTATTTAGGCATCTCCAAAAATACATACTACTGTGAAAAAATCAGCAGCAAAAGAAAAGCAAACTGAAGACCAATACATCATGCAGAAAAAACACTGATTCACACCTTTCCATAGCATTAAATATAAAGCCAAGTACACTTTTTGAAAAGTTTAAGAGGTTTTTGTTTTCAATCTACAGAGTTAAAAGAGGCTAAAACTCTGAATCAAGCAATGGTCCCAGCTGGAGGTGTACTTGCTAAATAATTGTGGTTTCAAGTGGGTAGGCTGTCTCCAAAGCAGGCAGTTTAATGGCTTCACTGTGGCCACCGAGCTTTGAAATTCATAATAGTAGTAATTTTTTTGGTGTTTTGAAATACGAGCCATGTGATGTGGAAGAACAAGTAACAGATCAGCATCACTTTCATCAAGTGACTGAGCTATTCCCAAGTTACTCAAATCAATGTTGATGAAGGGGCCTGTCTCATGCATAAAGTAGAAGCCGCTTAAGCAAAAGGTAGTTAATATTTGCTTGCCTTGCATCAAGGCATAAGCACACTAAGGTAGTGTAGCCAGCAATGTTACAAAATGCATTTTGCAACATTTTTTGTAAGGGTTTAACATACTTCAGTCTTTTGTGATGCAGCTAAGTATAAATATATACATTTACATAAATATATGTAACCACAAAGGGGCCATCATAGACCTGTAGGACAGTTGCACAGGGGCAAACACTTGGAAACAGTAAAATCAGCAAGATAAGAATAGGGAATTGAGAAGCAGGAGAGATGCAGGCTGGAATCAGATAATCCTACAGAATAAGCAAGAAAGGAGCCCAGTGAAACCAGAAAAGATCCTGGTCTCCAAAATAACTTAAACTATGTCAAGGGCAGATGAGATCATCCCCTTCTCTTTTGGGAGAACAGCACAAAACATCAACGATGGGAAAGGAAAGCTAGGGAGGAAAGAAGACTTTAAGTCCAGTTCCTGCTTTCCAGCTGGCTCTGCCACAAGCATCCTTGCAATATCTTCTGCTGGGTCAGCTCAGACTCACCAAACTGTTGTTCTGCTGATTTCTTGTCATTTGTCCAGCCCACGCGCCTATGTTGCATGTGTTTTATCGGTTTGTATTGACCAGCRCAGTCTATGCACAAAACGTACATGAACTAGTTGCAAAAGACTCTTATCATAACCTACCCTGTATGGACTTTATCCTTATGTCAACATCATAACTCATATCACAATTATAAMTTAGATCATGCCACACTATCCACCAGAAGAGATGCATTCTCACAGCATCCTCCCTCTTCCGTATGACAGAAGAGAAATAACTGAAAAGGCATTTTCTTYTGGCTTGTTCTTCAGACAGGGTGTCCTGCACAGTGGGGTCCCCTTCGACTGACTGCTCCTTTTAAAAAATCAGCAAGCACGGAGTAGACAAGATGCTCCAACAACTTATAAAAACTCCAGGAAGACACTTAATAATGCTCTCTCTCAGGCAAGATGAGTGATATCTATGTTCAAAGAAACCACTTATCATATAACAATAAAGTTTCATTAAATGACTCCCAAGTCTCCCAACAAGAAAACAGAGAAAGTGAACTGGCCYCGGGCAATCAGCAGTCCCAAAGTTTACCTTTCCATTCACCACAGGGAAATCAATCCCATATTTTTAGGGATATAAAAATATTACATTTGGATTAAATAAAACAGATCTGACAGCGTAAGCCAAATAATGTTTATTTGCCCAGTGTAATCAGGATAGTGAGAAAGAAACTATTCACACTAATAATCTCAGACTCTTATGAGTAAGATTAATTTGTTTGTAGAGGCATTCCTAAACTACCYCAAGATACCGTGTTATATATAGGCTACACTTCTGAGATTTATGAATCAAGGGAGCCAAGAACAACGTTGCAAATACTTTTAGATTCATTGGAACAGAAAAAGAGGTTGAAGAGTCCAAATGTTTGTTCTTCATTTCACAGAAAGTAAACCTCAAGATTTAATAGTAAATTTGCTCCCTACAGTCCAATGCTGACTCTGGGAACTGTACTCAGATCTGTGAATTGCAGAAGCATGTCCTGAATCTTACTGTAATTTTCCATTTAGCAACCTACCCCTGAAATGTTATTATTAGCGTTCCCAAAAAGCCTACAYAGCAGAAACATGCTAAAGCATGCATTTATCAACAGATGCAATAATAGTAAATTTATTGCCCAGAGGAGGCAGCTTTTGTAGTTTATATATWTTTTTTGTACACTGACTTCTGAACRCTTTGGTAATTACTTTATTTATTTACTTTATGAGACATAGATGACCACTGCAACTATTAACTGACCATTTGCCACCACTTTTTTTGTTCTTATTTCAAGACTTCAAGTGTTTACTCTTGGCTAATTGGCTAATACTTGTCCAAAGMGACTTCTGCTTTAAATCACTTCCAAGAGTAAGAATTCAGGGCAGAGTGGGTTTGCTGATTTATTTTTTAACACTATGTAAGAAACAAGCTATTAGAGAAATGATGCTATTTATTTCCTTTTCTACAGGATTCTCACTGGAATTCTTTGTCCTTCTTGYCCTCCTTTGCTTCTCTTGCTGAGAAGCTATTTCTACACTAGGGAACATACAATTTTTGTGAATGAGGTCAGCATGTTTTTAGACCACTGTTCTGCATGGAGAATTAAACTATTCAGTGAATCCTGGAAAGTTGCACAGTCTTTAATTCCAGTCCCATGGAAATAAATTAATATAATTTTAAGATTTTAGTATTATTAATATAAACTTCTCATGGGAATCAGTGGTTTTCCCAGCATATTATATGATGATACACAAGTATGGCTACAAAATACTCCATGTTGATCAATAAAATTTGACMATACTTTTTAAAAGAATGAGTTTTAGCTCCCCACAGGAGGTGTCCTTCAGACAGGTGTCKCTCGCTAGTTATTCTCCTCTCTCTCAATGTCAACAAGATTATAAGAGCACATCAACAAAAAAYCCAGAATACTCACCACCTGCTTTCTGATGTACATCAGAGGGAGAGGTGGTGTTTATTGTAGCACAATAGTGAAGAGCTGCATGACTCATACAATTCAAAATCTGAATTTCACCACAATTTATGTACTCGTTTGTTCAGCCTGCACTAGTTGCACTGCACAAACAGCCAACAAATTTTTTTTTCTTTTATTTCTAGTTGAAAAAGCTTGTTTAAACACTGAAGATATTTTTTAAAAGTACTGAATGTTCTAGTTGTCTAGAACTTTTGTAAGTCTTCATTTCTTTTTGTCTAAATGTGAACTAAGATTTTTAGAAAGATAACCTGCTTGATTTTGAAAACAACTGACATGTTTATAACACCTATAGAAAATCTTTTTCTGCACATACCTGATCATATATTTTTTTACTATGACAGACAGAGCTATTCCAGGAGACTATTCACTCAACATTGAAACATATCTTTTCTGGTTTTATGGTGACACATTTGAGTTTCGGGCATACCTAATGTAYTGAACTCCTGCTGCAAGTGACTGCCTTCCACTCACTATGAAAGTTATGGAGGCCTAACCTGAGTTATAAATCTTCTTTTCCTTGGACCTTTCCTATTTACTTGAAGCTATTGTTTTTTTCTACTGAGGTAGGTCTCATTTCATCATTGTGACTCTGATAACTTTTTTAGGTGCAATAATGTATTATATATACACATATAAATACAATTTATTTTATTATACAAATATGTATACATACACATATATGTATGCAAGTATACCTTATTCTGATACATATATTATTCCATGTATTATATAAATATACTTCTGTGTATGCATATACAGGTGTTGTTTTGAGAGAAGGGTTGTTTGCTTGCTTGTGGGTTTTTTTTGTAGCCAGTTCTCCTCCCAAATTTTGGTAAGTCTGAGTATTCATATAGGTAAAAAGTAACCAAAAAGAAAAATTTCCCTGACCCAGTGAACATGCTACAGCTCATTCAATTTGGGGTCTGCATTCCAGTAAATCTTGAGAATTCTACTATTTATAAATTCAGAAGCTAAAATATATGAGAGACCGATTCAGTCCCTTTCCACCAATTAAGGTCCATTTCCTACAAATGAGCAACATGTATCATCAGGGTTGCCTTTTGATCTAACACCGTATTTAAGCAACATACTGAAGAAGATCTACTTCAGAGAACATGGAAGGAGTAAGCCGACGATCATAGTTTTRGGTGACTTACTCTTCTTCCCAAAAAACCCTCCTTTATCATTAACGAGTTCTTTTAAAGCTTACACSTATTTTCTAACTGGCAATATGTAGTAAGGAAACAATATCTTTAACTCTTCTAACACAATGAAAATACATTGTTTGAAAGTTTTCATTGTACATCAATCCTGCTGTATTATTATGTATTATCTGTGCTTTGTGGAACCTTTAACTCATTTACTCTAGGTGGTAATTATCAAGAAGGAATCACAGCTATTATTTTTTAATTTAATCAGATATGGTCCAGTTTACTTCTAGATGTATCTTATTTACTAAAAAAAGAAAACTCTAATATATCACAGTTTCTCTAGGATTGTTTTTTTCATCATTTGATTAATTCCCTTCTCAACGTCTTCTTGCTTTCTAATGTAATAAATCAGCCTAATAAAATTATTGTCACTTTCTTCATAACACACAGAAAAAAGACAGTTTTTCTTTACTGTCAGCAGTTGGCAGAATTCTAAAATATGAAGTATTTTAAAACATATGAACAAGCAAAAAACACAGACTACAAAAATGACAGCTTTTTTCCAGAGCTAAATAGATAGGGCTTATATTAATCATTCATAAAATTTCATCTCCTTCCTATCTTCTGTCTTACGTAAATGCAGAAGCTTTGAATCAAATTTATCATTGTAAATAACCAGAACAGGGGGAGAAGAAGAGGACATTTTTGCAAAAGCAGTGATTCATGGGGGAAACTTTGATTTTGTCTTGTCTGAAGGTATTTCATTTTGGTTGCTGTTTAGCATTAGTCTGGAACAGCCCATAGTGGTTCTACTGTGTAGAAAATGTGTAATGTCAGTATTTCTTCCCCAGAATCAAAGACCATATTTCCTCGGTAAACGATGCCTCCTCTGACGTGCCTTTGGGTCTTCTAATATTCCATGTGTAGTTTATTCTATGAYTCATACCCTCCCTCATTTTATAACCACAAACTACTCTAGTGATCAATCTAGTTAATTTAAGAATGGAAGAACATGCTTAGGTAGAGCTTTTGATTTTACTGAGCGTGCATATGACTTTTCTAAGGAGAAAGTACAACTAATTAAGAATCTTTTTGCTGCCAATATTGCATAATGAAACTAAATCATGAAATTATATAATAATTGGGAGTATACTGATTCTGCTAATGTCATGATTTACTTCCCCAAAAAAGAGAGGAGTACTAGGGAATAAGGAATGAAAAYGTCACCTGGAACATTTTGCTATTTATAGATTCATTTTGAAGATGACAAAATAAGATTGGAACATGTTATACAAATGACAAGGAAAATAATTTAGAGTTTTATGCAAGTGTAGTTATACTTGGCCTAAATCTCACACAAAACAAAAAAGAGAGGAATTTCAATTAACTATACAATGTCATCAAATTCAAAAAATAGACTGATGAAAGARTTCAGAGATCGATGTGAAGTGGGAAACTTTTTCATAGAATGAGAAGAAACTTTGTGTACAGAAAACAAGTAATATAGGAATAAAACACTACAAGTATTATTATTTTTTTTGGGGGGGTAGGAAATTGCTATCTATTACTTCCAGAAATAGGATCTGCAAACACCAATTCTTCAGATTAGTCATTAGACAGCTGCTTRCAAATTCACATAATCAAATCAAACATTTTTTAAGTCGTGCCTTCGACGAAGTATAGTTTGCCTACAAACTTTTACAGTACTTGTTCATTCAATTTGATTACAAGAACATATTTGATTATGTCCTTCCTCCAGATGTAGTACTTGCACTGATATTTTACAGTTCTGAACATAGCATTAAGACAGCTGTCAAACTTGCCAAGCTATTAGACCATAAAATTTTTATTCTCCCATTAAACAGATGGAAGATAAGCCTAGACCACACTGTCAAATACTAAGTGYTATGGAAAGGTATAAATCCAGGTAAATATAGTTGATCCAATACATAATTGCAGCATTATATAGTTTCTTCTGTTCTATTTTGCAGCAGAGGGACACCAGAAAGGTGAATTTACTCCCTTCTGTTTACCATGGTATCATGTAAATTTACATCTCAGTCCAGCATTGGAAAGCAAAAGGCAGATCAATGGTTTCTTGAACCCTTATCCTCACCAGATACATCCTCTGTTGTGACTATAATGAACACTGGTGAAGAATTACCAATCTATGAAAGAATTAACAAGGATATTAGTAGTCTCTCTTTTTTCTTTTTCTTGGAGATGGAACAGAAAGTTTGAGCGAACATTCTTTGACAATTTGTCTGCCAACTCACTTCAGAGATGTATCTATCTGGATTTTTTTAATGGTGAAAGCTTGCACCCTAAATTCTACAAAAAATAATTGTGTGAAGGATTCCAAAGCCTTATTCATGTTGAGTAACACCATATTCACTTTATTTGTCTGGAGCTATTCATGGATGTAAATGTTTTATACAGATGATTTAAACAAAGTCCCCAATAACAATAGAAAGCATTGGAGAGTGAGGTGGTAAGATCAGAAGAAACTTAGCAGTGGAAGCTAAATTCAACCCCCTGTGGCAAATATCTCCTCCATCATATTCTCCACAAATATATTTTTTTACAAGTCTCTTTTGAAAAATCCAGGTAACTCAATGGCAAAACCACAATTCTGAAACAACCAGCATTACTCATGTTTGAACCACTGAAGTGCCGTTCTGTGCACACCATAAAGTGTACTTCTCTAAGAAACGTGAATCTGCTGCACCAAAGCAAGCATGTGTATAAAAGTGGGTACTGCCAATTATAATACGATTCCAGGGAAATAAGATGGTTCTATTAAAGCAGAAGTCRTCTTAAAAAAAAGAAAAAGGAAAAAAGTAACTGTTCATAGCAAGTTGTCTTGAGTCCCGACACTTAAGTCAAGCAGATCTAGTCTAAGTCAGAGAAGGGGTGACCTAGACATGAAATGACGGCCTAGTCATGAAATGAGACTCTGGTGACCTAATTAATGCTCCCACTTTCAGAAAAGAGCAGAATACCACACTGTAGTTGTGGATAGTCCTTGGATTCTGTATGAAGTAGATGCTATTACTGTTTGCTTGCTGTTTAAACTATACATGCATAACAGGATTCATGTTACACACACCTCTCAGCAAAAAACATGGGGCACTTGACAAGAAAAGGGTGCCGGGACTGTAGAACAGCATTATGAGAACCAGCTGAGAAAGCATTTTTTCTATCAAACAAATTTATTTCATATATATTTTATAAGGATGTCTCTACACTCCATTTGTTAGTTAGACTTGCAGATCCTAGTCTGTTTCTCCTCGGCTTCAAACATCACTTTAAGTCATGTCTTAGTGGTCTTACTGGCAAGTTGCCAATCAATGAAAGAATGGCAAATTAATTGTGTTGAAGGAAAAGCAAGACATGATTTCCAAAAAGAGATTTTTTTTCATATTATTAAATAAAGTTCATTAAAAAACAGTTATTAGTAAAATAATCGAACATCTGTGGATAAAATTAAAGTTACATCAGCACATCTCAGTACACAATAAAACAAGGAAGTATCAGGATGTTATACTCCTTTAAAAAGCTCAGACAGGTGATAATTTTAAGCACATCAATGAAAAACAGTGGGAAACACCTGTCTCACTTTCAGGCCTTTCAAATGTCARCCAGTCTCGCTACTTCAGTCAGAATGTTTCTTTTCTAATGGTCTTTGTGCTTCAGAAGTGTGATGTGTTGCATCTGAACATATATCACCGMGGAAATTAGAGATCACTGTGATAAGAGTATTTAAAAGAATGACAGATCAGGCCAATTTTAAGCTCTAAATCCAAACTTTACTGGATTCATTCATTCACAACACACTTCATGTTAACAGTTAATTGTTACACATTATTAACATCATCACTACAAGTGCAAAACCGTCAGCTTTCAACACTCATATTCTAAACTAGCTGTAAGTATACAATATTATGGAGCCAATGCTGTAGTTAGAGATGATTTTACAAAAAATTGTAAGAAAAAAAAACAACAAAGAGAGGAAAATAAAACCCAGAAAAACAAGCAATGCAAAGGAAAACAATTGCTCACCACCAACCGACCRASGCCCAGCCAGTCCCTGAGCAACGGCAACCCCCCACTAACCTCTACCTCCTGAGTTTTATTACTAAGCATGACATCATATGGTRTGGGATATCCCTTTGGTCAGTTGGGGTCAGCTGTCCCGGCTGTGTCCCCTCCCAACTCCTTGCGCACCCCCAGCCTGCTCGCTGGTGGGGGGGGTGAGAAGCAGAAAATGCTGTGKAAGCGCTGCTCAGCARCAACTAAACCATCAGTGTGTTAACAACACTATTTTCAGCACAAACCCAAAACAGCGCCATACAAGTGACCATGAAGAAATTTAACTCTATCCCAGCTAAAACCAGTACACGGCTGTAGTCCTTGGCATTTTTCAGTCAYGGGGTCAAGATGGTCATGCTGGAGATCTCCGTGACAAGAGAAGTGGGAACCACAGTAGGTTCATCCTCTTCCTTCTCTAGTCTTCCTCACTTGTGCTTCATGTTCTTATGCCACTTCCTCCCTTCCTGAAAAGGAGGATCTCATCTTCTCCCGATATTGCTGACATTCTRATTTTTTTTTCTTGCTGGCCATCTTTTTAGGTACTCAGCAGGATTCAGTCTATTTGTAATCCCTTGTGCTCATCTTTTCCTTAGTAAAATGCATATACACAGTGTCTGGCTACAACATCAAGTATTACTAATGCTGCCAGTGTTGTATACTGTAGCTGCTAATTACACTATTAATTATAACCTCATTAATAAACTTTAAGRTGCTACTCTGCTTTGGCACCAAACAGAAGTCATGTGATGCCTTGYTGTGGTAGATACGTACCACAGCCTGTTCCAAGCTGTTTGTAAGCAGCCCTGTTTCAGGGTGATCTGTGCTACTGATGCAGGCATATTTTCTGTTCCTTTTGAATGTCATGTTATGTCTTTTGAATTCTCCTCACAACTTCATCTCAATATGATTATATATCAGCAGCAAAAATTGCAATAAATCTTCCTGTGTGTTAGTCTAACTAATGAGCAGAGTTCACTCAAGAGAAAAGYGTGGCAGAATTTCTACAGTGCTATACTACAGATGTATCAGGAGAGTAAAGGTTCTCTTTTTCACTGTTTTTCTCGTTTCCCTTAGAGGAAAGTAAGTTTAAAACAAATATATTTTATATTTTTSCTTATTTCCTGACCATCTCTTTTTTTCTTTGTGATACAGAACCGTTCTCAGTGCTGCATTGTTGTTGCWACTGGTCTCTGCCAGGCCTGGGAATGCCTGTAGCTGAATTGGAGACTCCTACAACATATCTTGGGCAGGCACCCCATGGGCATGGAGTGGATGAAGCCCCGGATGAAGTTCATCAGGGCCGCTAAAGCCTACAAAGGCATCAGGGCCTTGATGCTGATGAATTACCACTGTTGTTAGACTGTTTTTCTATCCAGCATCACAAATCTCTGAAATAGYTTAGCACAATTCAGTGCAGACTACTGGAATTTCACTCAAACATTAGGTATTATTTCCTATTGAGCGCAGAGTTTGTTTGGAGAGAAGTTAACAGCATGTCTGCARCGTTCTGGAACCATCGTTTCCCCCCATTTCAGAAGGGTGCTATGGTTTCACATATTTAAGATGGAATTTTTTGTGTGAAACTTCTTGCACAAAGTAAAGAGAAATGGCAAATATATATAAAACAATAATATAAACAAGCTTCTTTCTTACAATTCAATCTGTACAAACATGACCCTTTCCCTCCTTTATTCCAATACACATACTAGTTTCTCCAAAAAAAGTCCTGACTAAATCTTTTGATCTTACTAAGCTGGGACATGAAAAGAATAAGTAGGATTGCATTCTAAATCCAAGAAATAGGAAGCCATTTCTTGCACCATTAAGGATGATATTTCAAAGACATACAATCAAATCATCACAAAACCTACATGTAAATCTAGTTGTTCACTGTAAAAAGAAAGCAATGAAAATTAAACTGTTTTCCCTGTTTAAAAGACTAACTAGGTATTTCTTCAGTTAACATTTAAGAAGCTACAGAAAGAAAAGCTTAGACTAAACCATCTACTGTAATAAGTTCCTTTCAGCCTCTCACTTGATAATCCCCAGTTTTGCTAGCACATTGATATTTTACCATTAAGCTGGTCAATAGGCCAGTCTTAGGTGTAGGGTTAGGATTAGGAAAAGTATGCATACTTTTGGTCATCTACACTTCACTCTATTTCTTCAGGGACAGCAGTTTAGATAAATAATCATACAGCATATAGCTGTCAGCAATAGGCAAGTGTTTGCAACGTATGCTATGAAATTCAGTTACATTATGGATTTAAAAAAAACCCCAAAACTGTTTCACATGACTGAAGACTATTACCTGTACACTGATCTAGCYATTCCAGGTATATATGAAGGCCTTGGCCTTGATATTACATTAGCAAAACTAAGACAGAGAGAAATKAAATAACCTGCTAAAGGTTGCACAGTGTCTGTAACACAGGACAAAGTGCAAAAAGTATCAGTGAGAAATAAAACTCTGATTACATATTAAATTTGTGGTCTATGAAATACTGGTGATAAASAGAAAATACTACTCATTTGTTTCCCTACGGTCCATGTCTTTGTGGCTGGAAGGAATAATGGATGATATAATGATTCCTCTAGCAAATTCAGGTTTAACTTATGAAAGTCAGAAAATTCTACACCTGCCTGAAGTCAGAGTTTCATACTGTTTGAGTACAGAAAGAGATAATGCACAGTTTGGCTGATCCTAGTTAAGCCTGATTGAGCTAAAACATGAATGATACTAATATCCAACTGAAATAGTCTATTCTATTCTATTCTATTCTATTCTATTCTATTCTATCCTATCCTATCCTATCCTATCCTATCCTCTTCCAATCTCAAGCTTTACTCACTCCCATAGCTTTTCAGTTATGTCCATGACACTGTCTTCCTTCTGCTTAGTAAGACTAATAAAAAGCCTATCTGCATGCAGCATGACTGGGAAACAACTTCCTTATGCTTAAAGAAATGTTCAAATGTTTGAAATGGTGTGATTATTTTAACACGTAACAAACGAAGCCAGAGAGAAACACTGTGATTCCTTTCTCCTCTTTAGAAGGAATTTCTTATTGCTAAGGGTTTTCAGAACTTTAATTTAGCTTGTATTTCCCAGCTACATRAACATCATTTGACRCTATAAATAAACAKCTAGAACAGCACTGCTTTTTGGATSAGTGTTGATAATCCTATGTCCTGTTTCATGACGYTCATCCATGCAAATGCGTGCAAATCTCTTCCAGATTTGAAGTCTAATAGCATAATTGAAGGCCAGATCTAAGGCCTAGGACAGGTACAGCTTTCCTAGGTCTACCCATTTTCAAACCTGCTCCTCCTTCCCCCTTCAAAGGTCTCTTTTCATTGGACTAATAGCTTCTTAATTCCTGCACTCTCTGTCTAGTCTTATTAAGGCCAGCAAGCAATTTGCCAATGCTTACAGCCTTTTCCTTCACCTGAATTTTCCTCCAGACTTTTTTCCAAGTCTTTAGAAACGGTATGGTACAATGGTCCCAGGTGATAGAAAGAAAGAAACTTATTCATGCTGCTCAGCCGTTCTAGACTTCTCACTGCTCCCACTGTGTAGGACTTCTGTGAGCAGTCAGGTAGATGCATTTCTGGCGTGTTCCTCCAAGGATGTGTGCTTTACTTTGTTTCTCGAGGAACATCTCCCAGAGAGAGGATTTCGTATACTTGCTCCCAGCTGTCCTGCTAATATTGCAGTCTTTCAGTTTGCTCTGCAGTCTGTTTGAACAGACCTTTTTCCCTCTACAGATGGRACTGTTTTCCATGTCTACTGAAGAAAAGGCCAAAAAATTTTATCACAATTAATGTAGCTTTATAGAAGCCACAACCAAACTTGTTTGTAATGCATTACCACAAGCAAAAATGTTAGCAACTTAAGTGGCAGACAGAACATTACTCTRTTGCTGTAACTAAGCACACTTCTCTGCAACTCAATATAGAAATCAATTATTAAATTACAATTAAATATAGTTGAATTATATTTAAATAATATAATATTATTAAATATATTTATATAATTTTAATATATTTATATAGATAATTATATAATTATATACAAGATATAATATATTTATATAATTATGATGTAATTAAATATATTTAAATATAGTGAGCTMTATTTAATTGTAGTTGAATGCTGAGCAGTTGTGTTATTTTGTCTACTGTGAACACCTGTTGATATAGACTTGGAAATTAATGAAATATTTCTAAGTATCTTTTGTAACACATGATATATGTGTAATACAGCTTTGCTGTTGCTGCATGTCTCACCACAGTAGGAAACACAGCTCTTCCAAAACTTGAAAAATTATTGCAAAAGATCTTGGCACACAGAAGACTTCACAAAGTAGCTTTCTCGTGTCATAGTCTCTGTACATCTCCTGCATTACTTATTTAGGGAAGTTTGCATGAAAAGTATCTTTGCTACCAATAACTCTTCTGTTCCTGCTGCTTAACTCTCTCCCAGAGCCATAATGCTTTTTTCTGTGATATCAAAATTACTTCCAAAGTAAACAATTATGATGGCTAAAACAGGAGTTTGTGAATACAAGTAAAAAATAAGCAGTACACATCAAACTCTTAGGCAACAGATATCACATTTTCATGCAAATGTACCAAGTGTTAAAGGAATCAAAGATGCCTGGAGGGGAAAAATAAAACAACACAAACAAAGATCGATATAGTCACAGAAAGAGACACCTGGCAATGTCCATGATACAATTTCTTTAGTTTATATCAAAATTACAGGGTGTATCYAAAAGTTTAAATCCTTTCTTGAATGTCTCTTGTGTATGATAAGCATTGTTTTGGCACAATCTGAGACATACTCCCAAAATTTACATCGCAGGTATRAAAAAAATTTACAACACCCCTAATAAGTTACCGGCTGTATTATGCAGTCATAGCTATGAAATCAGTTCTTAAGCCTTCCTACCCTGCTACGCTATATCATTTCCTTGTTAAACTTAAATCTATAACCTACTCTAAATTTTGCCTGAATAGCCTAGAGGTTAAGCATGACCTACTGGAACCTACAGTTCTGTGTGACCCAGAAAACAAACAAACAAGCAAAAATATTCAAGTATATTATAAAGTGTGAAGACAGCCTTTCCTCTTGCATAAGAATTGAGAAGGTGATGACAATACTGTTTGTTTCCCTAACATGAATAAACCTTAATTTTATCTACTATAATTGAAGATGAACAAACAAATCTRTTAAACTGAAATTAAACCTCCTCCCTGTACTGTTATAACAGAGATGACTGGGAGGTGAGGCAGGGAAGAATGTGTAATATATTCAAATACCAGACACTAAATATTAAAAGAAGAAGAAGCCGCCTACCAATTACTATTTTCCAGATTTTTCTCTCATTTAACCTTTTTGTCTCATTTACCTTCATTTAATAGATTCTACATTGAAACAAAGATTCTCTGCTTTGCATCTGCTCTATTCTTCTGATTTGTTCCCTTTTTCACATCTRGGAATTTAATTCCCACCAGCAGTTCAGAAAGCACAATCTTACTRAGATAATTTCATCAAATGGAAAAATAAGCAAAGAAATTCATAGGGGTTAGAA
The DNA here is from genome assembly GCA_030449065.1 of Oceanodroma leucorhoa. Classification (NCBI taxonomy): domain Eukaryota; kingdom Metazoa; phylum Chordata; class Aves; order Procellariiformes; genus Oceanodroma; species Oceanodroma leucorhoa. The sequence goes on along the minus strand of JASVER010000143.1, from coordinate 446,067 downwards.
TACCTTGAATATATGTATAAGTAAATGACCTATTTCAAGTCATAAAAAATTTCCTGTGTAGCTTCTTAAATTAACAATTTGACTTTATGAGAAAACAAATGAAGTTGTGTGATTATCAGATCCCCCCCATATTTAGCAGATCCTRAAGGATACTTAGCTGATGCAGATGGTTTGAAAATAAAAGGTTCTACACTAGGGCACATTTCAGTCTGACAGGGAAGAAACAGAAAATACAAGTGTTTCACGTTCATGAAAGTACACAAATTACTGCAGACAGGAGAGTGTCTGTAGGGTTGCATCCTTCAAAACCTRCGTGACAGTTTTGTCTCAGAAACATGAAGGTTATTAGTTTGCATTTTCACTGGATTGGTTTGCATTAATGAAGGTCATGAGGAAAGTAAGAAATTGTACCTTTATCCATAGATGTACCTGTTAGCATGATGTTGCGATGGTAGAAGGGTGTTGATATCATCAGGCCTGGAACAGGCACAGACACATTGAAACGATGAKGCTCAATGTACAATATAGTTGGAACAACAGCTGTGGTTCATTGTCCAGTTCMAGGTTATGGTTGATCACATGCATGATTGCCTAGCAGGTACCTCTGAATAGTTTGGATTGCATTATTACGTGCCTTATTATTCTTTCTAATATTTYTTAACCCTTTTTTTCTCCACTCCAATTCCCAATTAAAAACCTACCCCTGATTACTTTTTCCCCAGTAGTCCAGTTTTGCTACATCTTATCCAAATTTGGTATTTCCTATACCTTTACCTAGGTCATCTCAGTCTTAAATTATATTAGTGATGTTGGTACTATTACCCTTGTGAGACTGTACTACTCAGAAGGTCCTTCTCCAGTTATTTGTGAAGTTTGGCCACCTATCACATAATGCCCCATACTTGACCAGTTATAAATTTAGCCRTACTTCTTGGCACATCTGTAGCTTCTGTCATTTTATCTGTCATGTCCAGCAGTTTTCTCATGTCATGTCCAGTAGTTTCCACATTCTGTTCCCTTAGCTCAGCTTCAGGCCGGGGCATAGTCATCTGCCTGCAGCCCTAACAGTATCGCCATGAGCAACAACTTAACTGTCCATCCAATTTTTCATTTTCTATATTTTAGTGAGACCCAGTATTTTTTACACCTATATAGAGTAATACATTCCCTGGTTTTAACAGTTCATAARTAAGGACCTCCTTAATCATAGAATCATGAATCATTTAGGTTGGAAAAGACMCTTAAGATCATCAAGTCCAACCGTTAATCTAACACTGCCAAGTCCACCACTAAACCATGTCCCTAAGTGCCACATCTACACGTCACCTCCAGGGATGGTGACTCCACCACTTCCCTGGACAGCCTATTCTAATGCTTGACAACCCTTYTGGTGAAGAAATTTTTCCTAATGTCCAGTCTAAACCTACCCTAAAACCAAACTTAAAGACATTTCCTCTYGTCCTGTCGCTTGTTACTTGGGAGAAGAGACCAACACCCACCTTGCTACAACCTCCTTTCAARTAGTTGTAGAGAGCGATAAGGTCTCCCCTCAGCCTCCTCTTCTCCAGGCTAAACAACCCCAGTTCCYTCAGCTGCTCCTCATCAGACCTGTGCTCCAGACCCTTCACCAGCTTYGTTGCCCTTCTTTGGATGCGCTCCAGTACMTCAATGTCYTTCTTGTAGTGAGGGGCCCAAAACTGAACACAGTATTCGAGGTGCGGCCTCACCAGTGCYGAGTACAGGGGGACAATGACCTCCCTSCGCCTGCTGGCCACACTATTCCTGAYACAGGCCAGGATGCCGTTGGCCTTCTTGGCCRCCTGGGCACACTGCTGGTTCATATTCAGCCGGCTGTCAACCAGTACCCCCAGGTCCTTTTCCGCTGGGCAGCTTTCCAGCCACTCTTCCCCAAGCCTGTAGCATTGCCTGGGGTTGTTGTGACCCAAGTGCAGGACCCAGCACTTGGTCTTGTTGAACCTTGTAYAACTGGCCTTGGCCCATCAATCCGGCCTGTCCAGATCAATCACCTGCTTTAATGTAAATAAATGTTGCACAGTTTATTGAATTAATTAACAAGTCTGTACATAAATAGACAGAATATTGAGTAGCAGGCACCCTTCCCTTTTTTTTTTTTTTAGAGAGAGAGCGGAAGGCATGATTCTGACYTTCCCTGTTTTGGGGAGTATTTAACTATTTAACACAAGTCCATGGAATCTGATAGGATGCACCCACAAGTGCTGAGGGAGCTGGCCGATATCTGTGTGGGGCCACTCTTGATTAGCTTTGAAAGGTCATGGGGATTGGGGAAGGCATCAGGGATCTGAGGACTGGGAGAAACCAGATGTCACTTCTGTCTTCAAGAACGGCAGGAAGGAGGATCCAGGGAGCTACATACTGGTCAATCTCACCTAATTACCTAGGAAATTGAGGGAGCAAGTAATCCAGAAACTGTTTCCAAACAGAAGGTGATTGGAAGTAGAATGGTTTTATGAATGGTAATTCATGCTTAGACATTGTAATAACATTCTATATATAATATTCATCATTCTGTGATGAGATGACYAGGTTGCTGCATGAGGGGAGAGCATGCTCCAGTAAAGGCTGCAGGCCAACTGGCTGGAAAGCAGCTCTGCAGAGAAAGACTTGGGGGTCCTGTTGGACACCACATCAAATGTGAGCCAGAGATGTGCCCTTGCAGCAAGSAAGGACAGTTGTATCTGGGCTGCATTAGGAAAAGAGTTGCCAGCAGATTGAGGAAGGTGACCTTTCCCCTATATTCAGCACTGGTGAGACACATCTGGCCTGCTGTGTCCAGTTTGATGCTCCTCATGGGAGACATGAGCATATTTGAGCAAGTCCAGCAAGGAATTACAAAGATGATTAAATGACTGGAGCTTCTTTTATAAAAGGAGAGGCAGAGAGAGCTACAACTGTTCAGACTCAGAAGACAAGGCTTGGGGAAATCTTCTCCGTGTGTATAAATACCTGATGGCAGGGAGTAAAGAAGATGTATTGAGACTTTTCTCACTGGTATCCAGTGAAAGGGGAATGGGCACAAACTGAAATGAAGGAAATTCCACTTAAACTTAAGGAAAATTTCTTTGCTGTAAGAGTTATCAAACACTAGCACAGGTTGCCCAAAGAGGTTGTGGAATCTCCACCCCTGGAGGTATTCAAAAGCCTGGACATGGTCCTGGGCAACCTGCTCTAGCTGACCCTGTTTGAGCAGGGGTGTTGGACTAGATGATCTGACTAGGTGCCTTCCAAAATCAACCATTCTGTGATYCTGTGGTGCTAAGAACRATAATTAATGTGCAATACATGAAATTGTAAATCAAAATTATTCCCTACTGTTCAGCACCACAGTAACTGATTCTAAATGCTAGCRCTCTGTTAACCGACAGCACGGTAACCATGTTTAGTGCAGAAGGATGCAGAGTCCAAGTTACAGGCTGAAATCTGACTGTCCTCCACATGTAATGCAGCAATAACTAGAACTAGTTACTTACATCTTGAACAATAATCGYGCTTCAAACATATTTTATCCACTTTTCTTAAAAAGCTCTGTCAGAACTGCTGAAAGCTTTTGCTCTAGTAGGTAATATTTCCACTTCAACCAGCAGAGATCTGGGAAACAAAATATAGCATCAATGTAGTTCATTCCTGAAATAGTCACGATATTATCATATTTCTAACTTGACAGAAACTACACTTTCTATTCTATAGACTGTTTCAATTTTTCTTCAATTTAGGAGAAACTTTTGTGGCAAAGGAGTTCTCAGGAACTACATTTTTGAAATAGTGATAAGAAATCTTCGACATTTTGACTCAAACAGTTCTAAAAACTGCCTTTTCCTAAAGGTAACCAGGAGTGGGGAAAGGATGGTTCAATGAAAATGTCACAGGCTGTGTTCTCCTGGAGGCCTGTCTGAATGCTGACAAAGTCCTTTTCCAATTTCCTTTAAAATGGATTTGGGAAACCTTTATTAGTTCTTCCTGAAGTGCTTGTAATTACTTTTTCTTTGCTGTTCAGTATACGCCTGCAGGCTGTTTTGCACACACTATCTATTGTGATTCTGTGCAATGTGCTTTGACAGTAGATATTAAGTCTCCAATATAAAAAAGTTTAGATGTACTTTATGGTCCTAATCCATGCAAAATTGCTACAGCTGATTTTGAGAATTCCTTCAGATCAAATTTTACAAAAGTAGTAAYTGATGTTCAGTGTTAATATGGCTTTACTTACTGTTGTGGTTTAACCCCAGCCAGCAACTCAGCCCCACGCAGCCGCTCACTCACTCCCCCCAGAGTGGGATGGGGGAGAGAATCAGAAGAGTAAAAGTGAGAAAACTTGTGGGCTGAGATAAAGACAGTTTAATAGGTAAAGCAAAAGCCGCGGACACAAGCAAAGCAAAACAAGGAATTCATTCACTGCTTCCCATCGGCAGGCAGGTGTTCAGCCATCTCCAGGAAAGCAGGGCTCCATCACGCATAACGGTTACTTGGGAAGACAAACGCCATCACTCTGAATGTCCCCCCTTCCTTCTTCTTCCCCCAGATTTACATGCTGAGCATGACATCATGGTATGGGATATCTCTTTGGTCAGTTGGGTCAGCTGTCCCAGCTGTGTCCTCTCCCAACTTCTTGTGCACCCCCAGCCTACTCTCTGGTGGGGTGGGGTGAGAAGCAGAAAGGGCCTTGGCTCTGTGTAAGCACTGCTCAGCAGTAACGAAAACATCCCTGTGTTATCAGTGCTGTTTTCAGCACAAATCCAAAATATAGCCCCATAGCTACCATGAGGAAAATTAACTCTACTCTCTCTCAGCCAAAACTCTCTCTCAGCACACTTACTTTGCTTATAATTATAATTTCACTTATACCATACTACATAGTGCTTAAAGACTAGGTTCTGGTAGCCTTAAATTATGTGGAATAGCTCTTTAGGCAAAAAAAACACTCTTACTTTAGTAGTACTGGCTGGTTTTCATAGAGTATATCTACACTGAGTTTGATCAGGAGAGTATTTCTGAAGTAACTCTTCATCGTCCCCACTTAGCAATTCGTTCATGTTTTGTAAGTCTCAGARCACAAGAATTCGCTTCTTTTTATAAAAAATCTAAACCAGAAAACATTCTCCAGGAGCGTATCTGTTGTGGTTTAACCCGGCAGGCAGTCAAACACCACACAGCTGCTCACTCACTCCCCCACCCCACAGTGGGATGGAGGAGAGAATCGGAAAAAAAAAAAAGTAAAATTCGTGGATTGAGATAAAGACAATTTAATAGAACAGAATAGGAAGGGATAATAATAATAATAATAATAATAATAATAATAATAATAATAATGGTAGAATATCTAAAATGAGTGATGCACAATGCAGTTGCTCATTACCTGCCAACCAATACCCAAGCAGCGATCGCTACTTCCTGGACCACGCCTCCTATTTATATACTGATCATGGCATCATATGGTGTGGAATACCCCATCGGCCAGTTGGGTTAGCTGTCCTGGCTGCGCTCCCCCCCAGCTTCTTGTGCACCTGGCAGAGAATGGGAAGCTGAAAAGTCCTTGACTAGTGTAAGTGCTACTTAGCAACAACTAAAAACATCAGTGTGTTATCAACATTCTTCTCATACCCAAAACACAGCACTAGGAAGAAATTGAACTCTGTCCCAGCTGAAACCAGGACAATATCTAAGGCACTCCAGGCACTAACAGGCATTCAATCCATGGTATCAGATTAGGGCCAATCTAAACCAAAACACTCAAAATTTTGAGTGTTTATTATTAATCTGCACTGCTTTGCTGTACAGATCTGTTTCTATCTTACTGTATTATTTGATAAGATAGACATAACCATACATCTAGCCTGGGTATTTCCATGGTGTATGACACCAGCTTGAAATAAAACTACATCCGAAGATTTATGGGGGAGAAACCCCATCTGCCATTCAGAGATTTTACCAACATTTTTCCAGTATCCATGTTAAAGAAACAGTTACAGGTCAAATTTTAGAAGTAATGTCTGTGATTGTATTTACTTCACTGATGATTTTGGGCTGTTCCATTTCCATGCCTCTACAAAACTATTCAGAAAATCTTCTTTTCAGGAAGACAGCTCATTCGTTGAAGTTAATCAGTTTCATTCCAAATATTCATTCATTTYAGAATTCTCTTTCAGCTTCTGATCTGCATTGTGAATATAAGAAAGAACTCTGCAAACAGTTACACTATATTAGTTTTCTTAGAAAAAAGGCATTGCAATAAATTTTCAACTTCAAGTCCTGGACTCTGTTAATTTTCTCTCAGCAGATAAAACTATTTGCCAGAGGAGTATTTAATCAATATACTACAATAACTACTTAGAGCTGCCATTCAAATGTTTACCACATATTATCTTTGTGAAATGGCACAGGTAATTGCAGGGCAGATAAAGTAGCTATCTTTGCTTCTGATATCTACAGCCCAGTATCCTAAGACTATAACCCAGTCCAGCCCTCAGCTTTAAGCAAAAGCTAGTTTACTTTGTGAATTTGTTTTGTGATTCCTTTTAATGTTATTCCTAATACAAAAATGGATATTACTTATGGATATTTAGAATTAATTTATTTGTTTAGGAAGCTAATAAATCTCAGGATACTTATTCCCCTTGTAACTGTATTAAGTAACTACAACTTTAATTCTAAAATATAAAATCAACATGAACTGAATGAAAACATTATAAGAAATAGGAGCTTTCTGAAGTCAAAATTGCTTAAAAATGACTATTTTATTATTTTGGATCAGTTTAAGTAAGACAACAAAGTGTTTAAAATATTAATGCAAGAGGTGMAAAAAAATGCATAGTCAAAAAACACAGCTTCAATTCTTCTTGACCACTTTAAGAAAAAACAAACATTGCTGAAAGTTATAAAACTTGGTAATATTTTCATTTTCTATTCCACAGTAGAATTTCAGTTATCATCTGAAATGAGACTTGAAAGCAGAGCACTGATAATGTTTTAGAAATGATGCTTTCCCAGAACTATTAAACTGGAAACAAAAGCAAAAAGTATTTCAGCCGAGATCAGCTTTTACATGTTTTTTAAACATATTTCTATCTTGACTTAACTGTTCATGATCAGGAATGGAATGAAATACTCCAATTTTTCCAGTTTTTTACTAACTTTCTCATTATGTCTATTACTAGCTTTTTGTCTGTTCTTATCTAATTACTTAGGCAGTTTGGCAACACAGCAACTAAAGGAAATGCAGGTTATCAATAGATTATTCTAGCTGTAAGACTGTAGAGTATATATGAGAAGGGAGAATAAAAAAGGTGAGACCTCAGAGAACCAAGTTTATCACCTTCTACCAAGGCAATCCCAGAAAAGCACTGGAAGTACGGTTTATAAACATCAGAAGAAAGACCAGCTGTTCCCGGGTTTGCCATCTTTGTAACTTAGTTTTGCAGATCTCAGCCTAAGTACTTTTGCAAAGAAATGTTATTTTTTTTTCATAAAACAGTTCTTTTTACAGGACAATTTCACTCAGCCATAAGACTCACCTAAAATCATCCATCCATAAAAACTTTGAAAGACTTCAGTGATTGGGAATTCATCTGTTTACTTGACTGTAGTGTCCTAAAAGCCATTAAGCCACTATCTATCYCCCAGGGAAGAGTCTTGCGATACAGCAGTTTGAATTTTGGGCTATTTTTTAAATACATCTATTATTTTAAATACCTTTTGAGACTACAGAAATGCACTAAGTCAAGTATATCTCCAATATCAGCATCTAATGTTACCTAGTAATAGTTAAAGAAAATATTCTGTAGGAAGAAAAGGTCAAATGTACAGATTAGTGTTGGATACCCCTGAAGTGATTTTTGAATGTGTAGGAAATTGAGGAAGATTTTTATGCATAAAATTCAGTTCTTTTCTGTATATCAGAAAACATTAAAAGGAAGTGTTTTAGATCATCTAATTTAACTGTCTTCAATCTGCATCTGGCTTCTTTTTTAAATTTATCTAAYAAAGCTCCATTTCATTAAGATTTTCCAGACTGATTTTTATTCCTTCTCAAATGTAACATAAGAGACAAATTACAAACAGGATGGTATGTCATARTCATTACATCATTCTAGTGGAGTCATGGCAAATTACATGAATTTAGAGTCTTCCGTAAGAATATATTGCTATCAAACAGTAATTGTCTGCAGGAGGAATACCAGAAAATAGATCCGAATTGTAGTATTGGTAGAAGGCACAATGTAGACTTCTATTTTATCCAATCCATCACCGCTTTTGTCTGCTAAGAAAATCTGAATAACCATATTGGTTCAGATCAACCATCTATCTAGATCAACCCTCTGCCTCTCAGATTCAGAACAGGAGTTCTGACTTAGCAGGATTTTCGTACGCTTATTGTTATCAAGAATTTACCAGGAGATGCCCTGAAAAATTTCCTGAAGACATGAAAGCAGCTAAGTTAGCAGCAGGACAAAGAGGGACAAAAGACCTTCGTTGTTAATTTTTCATTTCAAATAGGTCTGGCAAAACATGTTCATCAACAATTAAAATAAAAAAAATATTGAAAAAAAAATGAAAATTACAGTTATCTAGGAATTTAAACTGAGAGATACCAGTTTAAAAAATCTGAAAGACTGAACTGAATCAGTTGACCAGTCATTCCAGTGTCTTCTAACTTGAACTTGCTGTGAATTTTGATCATGGCAGTTCATTAGCCACGTTTCCCAGTTTCCCAATACATTTATCTGGAATTTTTAATGAGCCAGCTGATATTGTCACAAACTGAATATATAGGGAACTGGAAAAAGAGAAAAAATAGATCAGTTCTAGTYCTTTAAAAGGTGTCATAATATTTTTTCTAAAAGTCACAGAATACTTTAAGATTATGGCTAGACTGTGCCAGCCTTATATAGAAGTAAAAGATCTTTTCTTGGTAGGAGTCATGCAGTAAGGTCTATTCAAAATTCCCATTCATCAGCTCAGAATGGCCAAAGGAAGTTTATTGGTGCAAGAGGCAAGCACATGCTGTAACTAGTAATTGTGCATTAATTGTCCTTTCACACAAAAGAGAATTTCTACAGGAATTTCTGCAGCATGAAAGCATAACATGGACAGTTTCCTAACGCTTATTCTCTTCCATGTAGTCAGATTTTGAGCTTAATATAGATATCTCAGGAAGAAAAAAAGTAAATCCATGATTTAAGAAAAAATAASATTATATGCAAAGTGATAGTTAAAAATCAATAGAAAGTCCAAGGAAAGGAAAATTATACTGGAAAAAAAAGACATTCTTTKATCAGAGAGGCCATTTAAAATAATATGGTATGCAGTTATTTTTAATGAAGTTTAAAAGCATAAATGAGGCTTAGCATTATAGAGAATAAAAAATTAGCACTAGACTAAGTCATGTATTTTCTTTAACTTTTGGAATAAAATTCTTCCAAATGTCAGTAGCATCATTAGCATTTAAAATATAGGTCAGCTTTTCCACTGATGGTAAATGAGAATCTAACTGGTTCCCGCCAGTTTTGAAATTATCAATGTATTTAAAATTCTAAGTTTTCTATTTTTAAAGAAAACTACCAAATTAATTTTATTTTAAAATATTACAGGAAGCTTAAAAATTAATTACATAGACTAAAATATTAAAATATAAAATAATCCATTTCAAATGAACTTTTAACACTCATTACATCAATTCTTGCCTTTGTCCAATAATTAAAATAGAGCTTATGAAAAAAAAACCTGCCCCAGCTTCATCTCACATGGTTTCAAATCTGAGGKKTTTTTTTTCCTATTTATTTAAAAAAAAACATACAATTGTTATTTCCAAGACATTTAAAGGACATTTKCTTTTTAATCTGTCAGCTTTTGGAGGAATAAAATGCCTCTCTATTTTAAGTAGCCCTTCATCCTGCAACAGACTGGCATCACGTGCAGCTTTTTTAGAGCAACCTATGCCACCAATTAGCTTGTCTTCTACACAGAGTTTCGGTGACTAATCTGTAGGCCACTTACAGGAGGATTTTGTGATTATTCCTTTACAATCAATTCCTTACAAACAATTTTAAGTTTGTTTGTCTCCTTATATTARAGAACTGGTTCAGTTGCAACTTTTCCTATGGCACTATGTTCAAATTTCATTTTCCTTTGCCTGTTTCCTCTCCGTAAAAAGGACACGACACCTCCTTTCTTCTGCTCTTGCCCTTTACTATTACTCCAAACAGGAAACTGAATATGAAAATGTAAACAGCGCCAAGGTACGGAAAACCCCTGATTCTTGTTTTAGTCTCTACATGACTATATATATCTGAAAGATATAACCCATAAATACCAATAGGGCATTGCAAAAAATTCTCTTTAAGTAAACATACTTGTAGCACTCAAATGTGTTGTATATTCTAAGTTATTCTCCATTTAGTTATACACTACTGTACTAGACAGAGGAAATCACGCAGTCAATCTATGGATTATGTAAAGCAAATGAGACTAGTGAACCAAAATGTCCCATGAAATATCTTGTCCCATGAATCCTTAAAATCCTACACACTAACTAGTGGCATAGATTAAAACTATTTTCATTGGAATTGGAAAAAGTACTTGAACTCAAACTTCTATTCAGCTGAACTGGAAAGCCATTCAGAATTGAGAGAAATAATCATCGATAGCTTCCTCCGCTGTTAATACTTCCATTCTCATTTCTTGCAATAAATTATTTATACGAGTATTTACTGATTGAAAAACAAAAAAACAAAAGCTGTTTTTTCACAGTTCCTCATTTTAGGTTATATCTATGTTACCACACACTTGTCATTGTCTCTTGTTTCTGATTCATATCCATAATTTCAACTCAGATCCTAAGAGACATACATTGATAGGATTCAGTCAGGAACTGCAATGTTGTAAAACGTAAAAGGGAAGATATGCTGAAACTGGCTTCAGTCAGTGAATCAACTGCAACTTCTTTTGCCATTTTCTTACAGAATGTGATTTTTGTTCTAGCAGTTTGGGTGCTCCTCACGACAGCAGTTCAAGCTGGCTCTTTCTCCAGCTTCCATCATTAATTTAAATGCTAATGATTTAGACTTTTTCCTGAAGTAACAACATACTATCTTTCAGTAGCAAAGGAGGCTAATCTCTGACATAATTTAGAGATTTCTGTTAGGGAGCAGCAGGAGTGGAAATGTGAGCCCGGGATAATAACAAGGCCAGCAGGTCAGTGTCCCCACTGATCAGGGTGCCATCCCACCGAACCCAAGCGAGGTGAGCAGAGAGGTCTGGGGACAGTAATGAGGTCCAGCCAAGAGTCCTGGGATCAGCATATAATTCCGTGAGAAGTCAAGCTTTGAAATCAAGCCAGCAAGGCAAGGCCAGAAGTGACAAGATGCAAGACCAGGCACAGCATATCTATAATATTGCTTGGATATGGATCAAGGACAAGGGCCTGAGCTTAAGCAGCTTCCAAACCAATAGGTGAATGGTGCGTAGATGAAGGCCTCCTAAGAAGCTTCTCACAGCTCTCTCACAACTTAGCTGTTTTCACAGAAGTGTGCTGCAAGGTGACGCAGATGCACCCTATACCACAGCAGACTAAACAGCTAGCCCTAGAGGGAAGATGATCATAGAATCATAGAATCATTGAATCAGAGAATCATTAAGGTTGGAAAAGACCTCTAAGATCATCGAGTCCAACCATCAACCCAGTACAAATGCCCACTAAACCATGTCCTGAAGCACCTCATCCACACGTTTTTTGAACACCTCCAGGGATGGTGACTCCACCACTTCCCTGGGCAGCCTGTTCCAATGCCTGACTAC
>JASVER010000143.1:403025-431826 GCA_030449065.1 Oceanodroma leucorhoa | reverse complement strand
AACCCGATCATCACAAACGTCTAGCTCCGTACAGTCCAAACACTCCTTGACATACAAAGCCACCCCACCGCCTCTCCTTCCTCGCCTGTCCCTTCTGAAGAGCTTGTAGCCATCCATCGCAGCACTCCAGTCATGAGACTCGTCCCACCACGTTTCCGTGATGGCGACCAAGTCATAGCTGTCCTGCCACACAATGGCTTCCAGCTCCTCCTGCTTGCCGCCCATGCTGCGTGCATTGGTGTAGATGCACTTGAGCCAGGCTATCGACCTCACCCCCAATGATGCARGTGAGAATAACAGAGATGTTTATATAGGCTGGTCAAGGCAATTACAATGATGCACTCAGGTTCCTGATGCTTTCAATAATAAAAGCTTATCTCTCTACATTAGGCTAGCCCTTTGGACTGTAGTAACCCAGGAATGTGTGAATTTTCTCCAGATCCGCAAACACTGAGTTCCAAAGTGAACAACTGAGGGCTGTTCTCGAAGGAATCTTTTCCAGCATTGTATGTCAGCTGCAAGCAATGATATAAATTTCTTCTTCCTTGAGAACATCAATAAATACAATTGTAGAAAAATTTAGGTTGGAAGAACCTCTGGAGTTTTTATACCAACCTACTGCTAAAAGCAGGGGTAACTTCAAAGCTAGATTAAGCTTCTCAGGGCTTGCCCAACTGACTTTTGAAAGTATCCAAGAACGGTAAATACATCTCTCTTAGCAGTCTGTCACAGTGCTTAGCGATGATCCTTATCTCCCATCAAAAATTCCCTTATTGCAACTTGTGCCTATTGCCTCTTGTCCTTTCACTGTTTGCCTGCCTCTGTCTTCTCTAGGACTCTCCATTATGCAATCAAGGACAGTAATTAGATTCTCCCCATCCAGGTTAATCAAAGCAAGATCCTTCAGCCCTTCCTCATATATTACATACTCCCATCTAACAACCTGACCTTCTCCAGCTGGGAACATTTTCCCTTGTACAGCAGGAGACCCAAATTTGGATTCTATATTCCATGTAAAATCTCACAAATGCCAAACAAATGGGAATATCCACTTCACTCGACTTGCTCTTGATGATAGTACAGCACAAAATACATTTCACCTTCATTGCTAGAAGGATACGCTACCGATCACGTTCAGAAATTACATATCTGGGTGTTTTAGAGCATTAGTTCATCTAAGGAAGATACTCAGTTCAAAAAGCAGTTCCATGTTTCATAACTGAGAAGGCCCTCCAACAGATTTTTGTTTTTGTTTGAAAAGTATGTCACTAAAGACGGCCAAAGCTAGTTTACTAATTTCAAGTATTCCTGTCTATCATAGGTATGGAAGTCCACTTCAAATTCTGTACCAAGAAATGTTGGATTTATACCAAGAAAAGAGAACAAAAAAATCAAAGAATTAAATTTAACTATAAATGGCTGGAACTCGCTGTTCTTTCCCCTGATATTTCAGTTATGTTCATATAGTGTCTTTAATAGAGTTTAACTAATTTAAAGCAGGATAAAGAGAATCAGACATTATACAGCTAGTGCATTACTACAACTATTTTAGAAACAACTAAGAGACCTTCAGATATTTAGTATTCAGTTTTATGTGATTTTTTTTCTTTTCCTGTTAACCACTGTGCAAAGCACTCACCTACCCACAAGCGTCGCTACAAAGTCCATACCAAAGGTACTGGGGTTAGGTAAGGCTGTAGCACAGAGAACCCAATGCAGTATGTCAATGAGGCTTTCATTCCACTTGTACACTTACACATTTCTCTAATTCATAATTTAACAATAGAATGTCCACTAATTTAAAGGGGAGCTGAATTTTTACATATAAATGTCATGAAACATTAATGTGCTAAGCATCATGCCATCTGGGGATACTAGAACAGACTTTAAAAGTGGTGCAAATCTCTCTATAGCTTCCCCCCATCCCCACCATTTCCATGTTTAAATCAATTTAAATCTGTTTTTGGCTACCTTCTCCCTAGCCTGCAAACATATTTCTTCAAAACATATAATACTATCTCCAAATTTTCTTTGACTGCTTACAAAAAAAAAAAAATCTGCTTCAATTTGCACTTTTTCTATCAGTTCTAATGATTTTTAAAGCCTACCTAAGTTTTGGAAAATGAATTCTAACAGGGAAAATATGTTATTTCAGTTCTTCCCAGACTACAGTAATGTTGGATTTAAGCTGTTTCAGCGAATGGCAAATTTTCATTTAAAAAATAAGGGAAAACACAGCTTTTCATGAGTCTAACCTTATTTCACTATTAGCTTTGTATGAAAAAAGGGGGAAAATATTTTATAAATTATCGTTTGGTCTTCTCATCCTGACATGGCACTTTTTCAGCTGTTTTTAAAAATACTGAAGTAAAAGTTAAACAACTCAAGAGCTGAAAACATAAATTAGGGTAAAAGTCTTCATTTAAGGATAAGCAAAACATGTTAATTTACCTAAAAGTATCTCAATGTGATGTGAAATGAAAGAAAAAGTGAATTAAAATTAAAATTTCCACTTACATTACTCCAAACAAAGTTTTTGGGTTTTTATTTCATGTGAATTATATTGCTCTGGTGAGCCTCTTATGAACATCTATAGAATCACAGTAAAGTTTAGTTTAGAAAGGACCTCAAGATGTTATCTAATCCAATCCTGTGCTGCAGGTAGGTCCAGTTAGATGAGATTGCCCAGGACCACGTCCAGCTGAGTTTTGAATATCTCCAGGGTGTCTGTACAACCTATTCTATATTTGATCATCTTGGGAAAAACAATTCCCTTATATCTAACTAAAATTTCCCAAGTTCCAGATTGTGCCTGGTTCCCTTTATTCTGTCACTGTGAACCTTCAAGAGGAGTCTGGCTCCATCTTCTCTATTTCCTGCTATTAAGTAGTTGCAGATAGCAATGAGGTCTCTCTCCCCTTAGCCTTTACTTCTTTAGGCTAAAATGGCCTAGTTCTTTCAGCCTCTTCTTGTACATCAAAGGCTGCAGGCACCTAACCAGCCTGGTAGCTCACCTCTGGACTCACTCCAGTATCATTCTTGTACTGGGGACCCCAAAGCTGGAAGCAGCTCTCCCGGTGTGGTCTCACAACTACTGAATAGAGAGGAATGATSTCTCTTCCCTGGGCCTGCTGGCTACATTCTTGATACTATAGCCCAGGATGCTGCTGGTCCTCTTTACCACAAGGACACACTGCTGACTCATGTTCAGTTTGTCCTCCAGGGCCCTCTCTCAGCTCCTTTTCTGTAAAACTTTTTTACGACCAGGCAGCCCCCAAAGCATGTTGTTGCATAGGCTTTGCATTTATCTTTCTTGAACATCATAAGGTCGCTAACAGCCCATTTCTCCAACCTGTCAAGGACTTGCAGCTATAGCAATATATTGACTACTCTTCACCAGTTTTGTGTCAGAAGTGAACTTGCTAAGAGAGTACTCTATCCCATCATCCAGGTCATTAATAAAGATATTAAACAGTATTGGCCACAGTATCRATCTCAGAGGGACATCACTGTAACCAGCCATTATAACAAAATTTTGATAACCACCCCTTGTGTCTGGCATTCCATGCAATTTTCCACCCATCTTATGKCCTGTTTAGCCAGTCCACATTGCTCCAAATTGGCTTTAAATATCCTATGGGACACTGTGTTAATGATCTTGCTAAAGACAAGGCTTACAACACCCACTGCTCTACTTGATCCACAGAGGAAKTCATCTCATCTTGAAAGGCTATCAGGTTGGTCAGTTAGTGCTGGCTATTCCCAATGAATTCTGCTCTCTGTCTTATACACTTCTCTCACAGTCCCATGATTACTACTGCCAGCAATGCCGTTGACGCATCCAAAGTGAAGTTCTTCCTTGTTTGTGAGTAGAAGGAACAGAAGACCATCTCCTCTAAGTAGTTGGCTTACTTACTACCTGCATCAAGAAAGATACGTCTTCGGTCCTAGTGCTGTTAGTCTTGACACTTGAAGCTAAAAGCATTGCCTCACTCAGAACTAAAGARAGTCTAAACAGGGTCTTAGCAACAAACACTCAGCTCCAAATGGTTGCTAGGCATGACTTTATTCTCAAGATTTCTCTCYTTCCCCTTCTCCTCTTTCTGTTTCATTTCCAAAGAGTCAATAGTGAAAGAGTTGATGTTTGCAGTTACTCTTTATCATGAGCCCCCAGCTACATGTCCTTAATTCCTGGTCTTAATGTGTTGTTCTCTCTCATTAGCCCTTTTCCAGACATTTTTTTTTTTTTTTAAGAAAGATTGAATAAATTGGGATTTCTCAGCACAGATGGAGAAAAAAAGAGGGAACACTGTAATCTTCAAGCACATGAAGATTCTACAAAAAGGAGAGAAACGGTTTATTCTGAATATAGAAATAGTGACAAACTAGAATAGATTCCTGAGATCTTTAGAGCTCTCTTTAGAGTTCTGATGTTTGGTTAAAGTTGGACCAATGTTCACTATGTAAGGTACAGCCAATCCTAGARAAAAAATAGATTGCCTCTTGCATTCCCTTCTAGCCTGGTATCTGCTTCCCAAGTTTCATTTCACTCATTATTTTCACACAGAAGTTTAACTAAAAAAGGACATTCTGAATGCCTTTAGCATGACAGTTCATCCAATGGCAGGTCCACAGCAGACAGAAAATTGCATTTGTTTGAAGATTATTACAGTATTGATGCTTCTATTAGAAAGGAAATTTCTGTATCCACTTAGAAATATTTCTGAATAAAAGTCCAGTGACACATTACCTCGAGCTAAGGGTCTTGCAAAAAATGTGGATTTTCACTCTGTCTCCATTCAGAAACATACTTTTTACATAATAGGCTACCACTTAATATTAAGCCAGACGAACATCTTGAATTGCAGATGTTCTCTACCTCTCAGCTCACAGAGTCAAAATCTGTTTCTCAGTGCTGAGAAGTCAAACATCCAGGATAAAGCATGTAATTACCCGCACTGTCTCTGGCAGTGCTGGCAGTATCCAAGTTGTAAATACAGGATGTAAGACAAAAGAGCAGCTGCCCTCTGAACTCATTTAAACTGGTGAAACCTGTGCATTGCTGTATTTATCCAGAGCTCTGGAACATTATTTTTAAAATGAGCAGGAGGAAGCATTTTTTTTTTCCTTCTGCAAAACATTTTGCTTGCTTATTACACCCTTTCTTCAGCTGGAATAGGATTTAAAGAGTCTAATTACTAATTTGACAGCTTTTGTCAGCTGTTACAGTCATAATAAAGCATTATCAAAGTATACACTTTATGTTTTCTTATTTCATTATATGCAAACGTTATCCATAACAACATTTACTTTAATAATTTGTTTTCTCTCAATGTTTTAGAGTTCACGTGTCGAGACAGCAGGAGTGTTAGCAAGAGGGCTGCACCGTCTTCATTACTTTCACCCTATCAGCAGCAACACGTTGCTCACCAGGGGACAGGGAACTACTGGCTGGYTGTCACTTTGGAATCCAAGTTTCATACATAATCATGCTTTAAAACTAAATTACTAATTGTCAAATGTTTAAAGCATAATGAAATTCAGCTCCCTTTGATTTTCAAAGTCAAGTCTATTTCTTCCCCTAATCTTCATGCCACTAAATTAACTGCTTTAGTTGGCTAAGCAAAATTCAGAACTAACCTGCTTTTTTAATTCCATTGTGGACCAACTTTCTAAATCTGAATGAAATCTTGTTCTTAATATATATATGATACACTGGGACAGATTTGAGCCATCTGTCCCAGTGTTTAGAGTGTGACATCTKTGTTATGAAAATGGATTCTACCTTAACTGTAAAGAGCCTGGAATGGAAGGAAGGCTGACAGAAAGTTTTCAATACAATTTGGAGACTTTTATATAGTAGGACATAGAGGAAAGATACCAGATGTTTAAGTATGCTTGGGACAGGCTGTAAAATTAGCAGGTGCTAGGAACGGGATGAAAAGCCAAGAAAAATAAATTAATTCTGAACCATTTTATTCCCAGAGGCACCTGCAATTAAACAAAAGGTTGAACTACCATCAATCTAAGCAAAAGCAGAGCTGTAACTCATTCAGCTTATTTAATAATACTTGCTGTGGAAACAAAAAGCTTGGGGGAAAATATTCAAGAGTGGAATACTTACAGAGGAATGCTGAGCTTTGGGAATCCGGTTACAACTCTGCCAAAATTTGAGGTGATTTTCCACCAGTCTCTTTTTTGAAGGGTTCTACAAATCCCTTCCAGAGAACTTCACCCTAAGGCTTTGTTTTCTAAGAATCAGTATTTAACATATGCAACAACTCTGTCTCAAGAAGTATGTTCTAAACAACCTCTTCACAGAGGGTATACACAGCAGTCACCACGAATCCTTCTTTCAAATTATACAGCCGAAAGGCTTTTAATCTTGAAATGCCTAAGATATCAAGGAAAACTTGAGCATTTTCAAAAATAATTAATCTATTGGGTCGTAGGATATTATTCATGATTCAATAAATCTGCTGCCAAATAGAGACAATCACCTCCCTAGTGTATATCTGCTTGTACAGGGTCTGGCTGGGATGGAACTAATTTTCTTCATAGCAGCTCGTATGTGTTTTAGATTTGTGACCAAAACAATGCTGATAGCACACTAATGTTTTAGCTATTGCTGAACAGTGTTTGCACAGTGTCAAGGCCTTCTCTGTTTCTCACTCTGCCCCCCCAGTGAATAATAGACTGTGGGGTGCACAAGAGGCTGGGAGGGACACAACTGGGCAGATGACCTGAACAAACCAAAGAGATACTTCATGCCATATAACATCAYGCTCAGAAATAAAATRGAGAGGAGGGGGTTTAGGGAGGTTAGCCACCTTTTGCTCAGGAACTGGCTGGGTATCAGTCTACCTGTGGAAAGTGGTGAGTGATTGCCTTTGCATCGCTTATTTCGTTTTGTTTTCTTTCTCTCTTCTTCTACCTCTCTTTTACACTTATTAAACAATTTTTATCTCAATTCACACATTTTCTTGCTTTTGCTCTTCTTTTCTTCTTCCCCCGTTCCACTGGGGGTGGGGAGGGGAAGTGAGTGAGTGGCTGTGTGGTGTCTACCAGGGTTAACCCACAACACTGCTCCATGTCTAAGTAAAATTACTGTCATCAGACACAAAATAGAGATGAAGAGTAGCCCTGTCTCACAGGTCTTTTAGCAGCATCACCTGTCAGCCCCCTGGATAAAAATCCTATTTRAATTTATTATAAACATAGAGAACATAGTCTTCCAATGTTCATTATTGATTATAAAGCCTTTTTTATAGCTAAGTCTATAAGAATGTCATGCATTTGTTTAAAGAATTCTCGCAACAAATAATCTGGAACTGCCTGACATAATAGTCATGATAGACCTTCCCCTAAATTTCCCTTAATACAAGCAAGGTTGTCAAATGCAGTTGAGTTATTCCTTCTTCACATCTGTGACTGAATGATTTGGGTTAGCCAAAGAAATGCTTATTTGCATGCTGGTGTTACCAGTTTGCTGCATCAACCATATAGAACACATTGCATGAATTTCCATTAGTTTGTTGCACTCAAAAATCTCACTGTAACCAAGAGAAACGCATCATATATGCAAAAGCAAGAATTGCTATTCCAATTAACAACTTAACAGCTTATTCAAAGAATTATAATTAATTCAACTTAAATGATTCTAATTTTTACAGCTCAGATCTCATAAGAGTAAAAAAAATAATATATACAAAAACTCTAGTATCTTCCCTTTTTTCTGACATTATGCTTGCCTTTCCCYGGCTCTACCAGTTCCTAGGGTCAATTACTTCAAATGGGGTACTGGAGTACAGTCGTCAGCATCCCAAGTCTTTCACTAGGAGGCAGATGATGATAAAGTTGCTAACTTCTTTCTCCTCACTTTAGGGTCTCATTTTTATGATTGCCAACACACTACACCTTGATTTTTCTTATTGGTCTGCAAGTGCACATTACTTCTGAATTACAATATATGCGCCAGAGTTYCGAGTGCACTGGTAGGCCTTTGCAGCCCTGACGTAGCCTTACCTGGGGCCCCCATTGGCACCCTCTGTCCATTGCCCCATTTAAGCTCAGGCCTTCAGTCCCTGCCTGGGTCATGTATGTTGTAGGTCTACCTGTCTGTGGCCCTGCCTCTTCAGTGGACCTTGGACCTATGGTGTAGGTAGCTTGTCTCTTGGGTGGACCCCTGGAATGTACATTGCAGTTAGTCCCCAGCCCTGTCTCTGGCCTCGTCTCCTGCAGCTCCTGGCTGGACACTCTACCTGGTCTGTCATGTCGATGGACCTTGCCACCAGCACCCAACTCTGCCCTCCCTGTGAGCCTGGTCAGTAAGGGCACTGTGGATACTGGGTGACCCTCAGCTCTCAGCTTGTCCTCCCTTCAGGAGCCTCCCTGCTCCTGCTGCTACCTGATAATACAACGTACTTATATATACATTGAATACCTGTCATTTATTCTCTCTGTTACCCCTAAGATTGGTCTTGCTTGCTTCCCAGGGCTGCAACCCTTTGGTGACCAATAATTGACTGCAGACATACTGTTTCTAGCCCTGGGGCCTCCAATACGGTCCTGTGTCTGTACTTTCAAGGATCCTGTTATCCTCTATGCCTGTACTCCTCTATGCTGTTTTACTCTAGGATCACAGTTGTTTCTTCACAGAATAATTATTACTGTCTATTAATTACAAAATATGTATAGGAATAGGTTCTACACCACACAATTGTACAAAGCTAAAGCAAAGCTAGGACTGTATATGTAATAGTTACGTGGTCATTAGTCAATTACTGTCACAGATAAACAAGCYAAAACAAATCTCTAAGCAGACCGAGACAAATCCAAACAAAGCCTGACAAGTCCTGAGAACCACGTATTTAGTTTAACATAAAGCTTGTGGCATGCTAAAAGCTATGGCAGTACTATATTTGCTGGGCTATGAAAGCTATGATGGGTTTAGCAAAGTCTAAAAAAGATACTCCATGGGAAATTGTGAGGAAAATGCACATATAAGACTAAAATCAGCCATGGACATATTTCAAGCAAAAGAAACCACGAAACTGCAAGCTGATAAGAAAGTTCTTCAACTTGAAACCATAAAGAAAAATAGTTACTCCTGTACATGGCACCAGAAAAAGGTGAACTAAGATGAAGCTGAGTGTATGTTAGGAAGAYGAAGCAATGTGCCAGCCCTCTTCATAAGAATATTTAACTGCCAAGTTAATCTAGGTAGTGATGGGCTGATCTGAACTGCTGAAAAGACTGCTGAAAAATAATTATCGTTAAGCAAGTGTAACAAAAGAAATTCTTCTAAATGCTTTTTCAATACTCACAATATTCACATAAGAACATAAATATCATAACTGTATATTAGAATTATTGAGGATGAAACTGCTGTTCATCCCAGCAGATCAGGATAAAGGGTAATGATCAATTTAAATGTAAGTGTGATTGTGAAAACACCAGTATTTAATGGTGATTATGGCACTGGTAAAGGAGGAGTGAAATGTAAGCCAATCTAAAGTCCTCTACTCAGAAAAGYTTTCAGGCATGTCTGTGACTTGAATGACAGCTAAATGTATTTTTAGGTTTGAAATATACCAAAACCTATTTTTTCCTTTTTTTAAAATGACTTTGAATAAAAAATGCTTGATACTTAAAATTTATAAAAATTAAATCTTAAAATTTAAAGCAAGATCAACCCTATGGCACCTCTGTGGCCACCTCTCCTTCCTGCATTAAACCTCCGGGTTGAACAGAACAGTACTGAAGCGTGAAACATTTCATTGAATATAGTCACATGAAATTCAACTATATGGAACACAGAAATTGTTCACTGCATTCAAAAAAGTAATTGGGTCTCATTAAATACAGATAATTTATCTGTTCATCTTAAAGTTCTGCATGCCAKCCAGAAGCACAGATTTTAATAAAGTATCTAAATAGCTGATCAGTCAACTGTACATACAAATCCAGTTTCCAGTATCCCTTACCAGAAAGCAGGACAAAAAGCCCCAAGGAAAAAAAAAGACAGCGAGGATATAAATACTTAGTTTATGAACAGCCAAAGTAATACCTAAGAAATAACCTGCCAGAAATAATTAGGATATTGTTTTTAATAGCAAGGAATAAGAACAACAGTAAATTTGTCTTAACTGTTAAAATAGCGTCCATTGTAAACTCATCAATGGATTTAATCAGACAATGAGATGCTCTGTAAGGTCTCCTGTGTTCTGCTCTGCCTTGTATAAGCACATTTCAGTAATTGTTTCCACTGCCCTTTGTACCTACTAAATGAATGATGAATAGTTATTAAAAGCAGGGCTCAGTAGGATTATTTATGTGACATATTTCACAAAATACATGTTTAATTAAAAATCAGCAATGCAATTATGAACATCATAAAGGAAATAACAAAAGCAATATTAAACAGTTAATTAGGTTTTTTTTTTATTTTAGAAACGAAGTCAAGGTACTCCATGTGCATACATAAAATCTTTCATTGAAGGTATTTCACTTACTTATTTCACTTACCAACTAACTGTTGGTATTAGCAAAAATATTAATTGAAATGTGTGAGAAAACCAGCTTTCACTAAACATCACTCTTGGGAACTAAGAATATTCAACTCAGATGAACAGAGCCACTCTTCTACTCCCTTAACTTCTCACAATTTCACAGAAAAACCTGCCATTTCCAGGAAAGCAATTTGTCCTCACCCATCCGCGTTTAAGCTTAGTCCAGGAAGAGCTGCCCAAACGCCGGGCACCGGAGCCGCAGCGGCCGGGTGTGTACCCCACTGCCAGGCTGGGCCAGGTCACCTCAGAGCCACCTGCGCTGCTGGACACGGARGCCCCTCCCCCATCCTCGTCACATGACCAGTTTCCCGCCTTCTTTTGCCTCTGGAGGATGCCCTTTCTGCCACTGTCATAATCATAGAATCATAGAATCGTTAAGGTTGGAAAAGACCTCTAAGATCATCAACTCCAACCGTTGACCCAACACCACCATGCCCACTAAACCATGTCCTGAAGCACCACATCTACACGTCTTTTAAATACCTCCAGGGATGGTGACTCCACCACTTCCCTGGGCAGCCTGTTCCAGTGCTTGACAAAKCCACATGTTCTCAGCCTGCCCTGTGACTGGACGGCAGCTCTGGCTCTGCCTTCAACCTGGAAGCACATCACAGCCAGAAAGCCCCTCCCACATCCCCTCTTAGGGGCTGCCATTTTCCTTCAGCTGCCATTTTGGGGTGCCAGTTTGAGGCAGCCTCCATCTTGTCACTGAGGTTGCTATTTCTTGACAGTGTCGTACCCCATGTGATCTTAGAACATCCACTGATTGGCTGGCTGCTTTTCAGACCCAGAAAGCACCTCCYTTTCCTAAAAGGGGCCATTTTGTCACAGGGCCCACAATTTTCTTACTGTCATATTCTATGTGATCATATCCACTATGAAAGTTGTCTTTCAGCCACTCTCTTTTTACTGTGTGTGACTGCTGTGCAGTAAAACAGGTGAATTTAAACCTCCTTCAGTACGTACAATAATCAGTCTCATTTCACTAAATCTGTAAATAGCCTAGCCAAAAATCAGGTAACCAACAATATGGGCACAAAGGACTGTACCAGCCACTGAGGGAAAGGTTAGGGTTATGACTTCCTTCAAGGGCCTGTTACAATAGGACAAGGGGGAATGGTTTTAAACTAAAAGAGGGTAGATTCAGACTAGATATAAGGAAGAAATGTTTTACAATGAGGGTGGTGAAACACTGGCACAGGTTGCCCAGAGGGGTGGWAGATGCCCCATCCCTGGAAACATTCAAGGTCAGCTTGGACGGGGCTCTGAGCAACCTGATCTAATTGAAGATGTCCCTGTCCGTGGCAGGGGGGTTGGACTAGATGACCTTTAAAGGTCCCTTCCAACCCAAACTGTTCTATGATTCCATTGCCATTACCTTCCATTTTTTATAGAGAGTTATGTAGTTTGTATAAGAGTATTTTTATAGAGAGTTATGTAGTTTGTATAAGAGTATGTTTTGTAAATATAGTATATAGAATATAAAGGATCCTAAAAGGGAAAAGCAGGGAGTTCTCAGCATATTTCTCTATCCCTTAACCCACATCACTGCAACTTTTATTCAAAGCATCATCTAATTTCTCTCTAATTTGKATTTCTTCTCTTATACCTGCCCTTTCCATGTAGCATGTAATATAAGYTATGATGTGGGTTTTGGAGTGTTAGAAAAATTAAAATTTTGACTTTCCACATTTATTTCTTTATAGTGAAATCACTCATCATCTTTCCCTATGAGCTAAAAGAATAATGCTGAAATAGCTTTTCATATGATCAATATTTCTCATATTAACTGCCCTCTAAAATGCAAATCAAGTAGTGGTAAAAATGTATTTCAAAATTAAAAGATTCAAACAAATGCAACATAATTGGTGAAGTAATAATTTTAATATATACTTGTGTTTTCTGACCACAAAACAACACAACTCATTAGGTGGTTTGAGCTCACCAACTCCCCTACTTTCAGTTGTGATGAGTACTATACTTCCAGGTTTTATGTAATTACCTTTTTTTTAATTCCACTTACGTTATACTCTGGGTTTCTTGTTCCATCATAATGATTCTTAAAAACAAAACAACAACAAAAACCCCTATTYTTCTTACCAAGTTAAACATTCATCATAAAGACATACCTGTTCAAGTATTTATTCAAAGCTGATAAGCTGCGTAAATTTTTGAAGAGCCATTTTCTGCACCAGTTAACAGCAATGACACACTGTCAATGCAACAGTGATATTCCTTACACAAAAATATACACTAATCGTCAGAACAAAGAACTGATTTCTATAGTTAAATACGCAAACAAAAACCTACAGATCTGTATGCACCAAAGCTGCTTTCAGAATTGAGCTTTGCAGCAGTATGTATATTTGCAGTCACATCTCCATCCCGCTCCGAGCACTGACAGTGCAAATGCACCAAGCTCAGCCCCACAGCGGGCAGCAGCAGGCAGCACACCGCCTTGGCAGCCCCTRCCACTGGGCTGCAGGCTACTGCAACCCAAGTCACAAGGGTGCTTGTTAGGAGGAAGATACTAAAGCTGCTCAAAAAATGTTGTTASCTGGAGATAGGCTGGGTCTGGTAATGATAGTGTCTCCTCACACAGTAGTTTCTCTTTGTTTCCCACTAATAGGGCTATGGATTAAAGCCAGTACAAATAACTGGCAGTGCTTTAGGAGGAAGTTGCAACTAAATATGCATATACATATCAGCTACAGATCACTGTGATGAGAGTRTTTAGATTCACCAGGCCAGTCTTAATCTTTAAAAAAAGACAACAAAAAAACTTTATTAAATTAATTCATTAGCAACACAGGTTGTGCTAATGTCTAGTTCTTAAAGATCATCCCTACAAACATAAACATGTCCATTTTTGACACTCATATTCTAACTTAGTCGTATGTTTACAGTACAGTTAATGCTGTATAATTAACACTGTTGGCTATGGTCTTCGTTGGGTCTTAGTTGTGGCCATGAAAGTGATCAGAGAAGTTGGAAAATAAATGGGTTGTCTTTCTACTCCATCCCTCATTGCTTATGCTTGATTTTMTATGCTGCTTGTCCCTCTCCCAAAAGGGGATCTTGCCTGCTGTGGATACTCTTTATCTTGGGTTTGGTTGTGTTAGTCATCATTCTCACACATCTGGCGTGATGCTCTGCCACCCCTGATACTTATCTTGTTCCTTGTTCTTTATTTTGCAACTTTTTGTCATTCAGATGCAACTGCACCTTTCTTTTGTTTGCGCTTTGGAGTCAAATTGCTCAAATACTTATGTAAAATATTTATGCATTGTGTCTGGCTATGCCATCACAGTATTACAAAATATGCTGTTACACTATTTTAATAAGCTTATGTTTGTGTTGGAGGCAAGCTAACACTGCTTAATACTTATTAGTGTACTTAGGAGTTTGTAACAGCAAAACTGGAGTGTCAGGGGTATTTTGCCTGGTGATTCCATGGCACTAAGGGAGGCATGCCTAATATTACCCTGGCAGTGATCACAGGTAATGTAATCTACCATTAATATGACAAACAAGATGCCAGGAGTATAAACAAAGAAGTTTATAGGTGTCACAGACTTCTGCTTTAACTACAGAAGGTGCTGGAGAAACAACAGAAAAAGACTTTGAACTGAGATGTTCCTGTATGTCTGAAYTGTGGGCAAGTTACACACCTGCTTTGCTGGGCATGGTTCAGTAAAAAGATGATTTTGGGTCCTTARAAGAAATTGAGTAGAACTTCTCACCCATTGTGCATAGGAAGTGTTGAAGGTGGCTCCTGTTCCTTTATAAAAATATTTTATAGAAACCCCAACATGAGTAATCAAAGTATGGCTTATCTCTGTTTCGGTCTCTTACACCAGCATTTCCTACACATGAGGGTAGAGGAAGATTCAGACCTTGTTCACAGAATACACAGGRGTGCTTGTTCTTTCCCCATCTTCATGTGCAGGATGAATGTAAAAAACGAGCAGCCTGTATCCATGTAGTAATCAGTGAACCTGAAACTTGCACCTGGAGCCTTGAGGAAGGGCATCTTATTTGTCATATTAATAGTGGATTACATTACCTGCCATCACTGCCAGGGTAATATTAGGCGTGCCTCCCCTAGTGCTGTGGAATCACCAGGCAAAATACCCCTGACACTCCAGTTTTGCTGTTGCAGCTATCACTAATGAAAGGAGCATACTTACCTTATTAAGAATAACAGACTTCCAAAGCAGATTAACTTTCTGTTTCATCCRTGTTTGCTTATAGCACAAAAAGGAAGGGAGGGGAAGAAAATGAAGGAAAGACTGCTTCGGAATGACACATTTTGGATATGTTCATACGGTACTCTAAGTCTTAAAAGATAATAACAATTCATAGAATTTTAATTAACAACAGAAAAAAATTATCAGTTTTGCATTTCTTTACTTTATCAAAAGACTTTTAATTGATGGAAAGTCACTGGGGTCCAGAAAAATAATTGAATAGCTCTGCTAACAGCTTTCTCTTTCCCTGGAACTTCCAGTGTTGAAAAGCAATAGCTGTGTGAGTCATCAAAAGCTTATAGAATCAGTTTCTTTGCTGTGGTTATGAGATATTAGATGTTGGATGGTGCCTGAAAATTGGAAAGAAGAGATTTCATACATTGTTAAAATCGGATGAAATAAACCTATTGGGTAACATTTGCAGAACAATTGTTCTGTTTGAAAAAAAAAAGAATATAACAAAACTAATATTTTCAGAGTGTCAGCTCAAATATTTTGGCATTTTAAAATCTTGTGTAATGTTGCTAAAGACAAAAATACTCTACTTCTATTGTAATTTGTGGTGGAGTGTCCTTGATATAACTTTATTTAACTGAGTTACACTCAGTGATAGACAAACTTCTTGGTTAAAATGTGGAAGAGAACTCACAGAGAGGGTTTTTAAATTTGTTTTCATTACTGATTGTATCCAACCGTATTTGAACAGTTAGTAGAAGAAAGTTCATAAAGTCTTCATCATTTGGCTTTGAACCAGTCTGTTCTTTGATTCCTGTATTCAGTGGACCCACATCCTGTACAGTGGTTTGAGAGACTAAGGGTTTCAAAAARTCATTTTAACATCAGAGTAAAAATAAAGAGATTTTACAGATACAGAGTACCAGTGATGTGGTGTTCTACAGCACTGCAAAAGGACCAAGAGGACTTCTTTCCTATTAAAAAAATCTTTCCTGTAGGGCAGATTCTCAGATTCTTTTTCAGGCAGTGGTATCCTTTTTTTTGCATAAGCTTTCAACTCAAACTAACATTGTGTTGCAAGAATACACTGACTTGTCTTTGTGAAGAGGGAGATTTGGTACAAATGTTTATGGRTGGATAAAATCAGGAATAGAGTTCAAATCTTAGGCTCAGATGAAGGTAAAAACATTTTAAAGGTGAAAGWCAAAACACAGAGCAAGTGAGAAGCTCAGAAAGTCTGACCAAAGGATGGGAGGGCTGCTACTGGAGCTCACTCCAGTAGAGTTGTTGAACAGGCCAGTCCATGTGTCCCATTTCATTAGTGTCTGATCTCAGGTTTCTTCTAAAGGAAACAACAAGGAGGAGMAGCTCAGGAGAATCTGCCTAAGGAAAGGGAAGCTGCTACAAGAATGCATTCTCTTGGAGGTCACAGTGTCTCATAGCATCCATCAAAGTCCAGGCTTAGGTTTTTGAATAGGTGCCATGCAAGATGTACAAGGGCAGCAGGACTAAGAAGAGGCTTCTAGTGGGAACGTAGGTCTGATACCTGACATGGTTTTCTAGCACTGTTTCCTCTAGGCAATACATGTGTCCCATGGCATTTGTCTCAGATTAGGCTSAGGTGTTTGAGAGGTCATAAATAGAAGCCCTTGAGAAGGGCTCAGTAGAATATGYCCAAGGAATAGGTAGGGCTGCTTCTAGAACTAATCCTCGTCGRGGGTGGTGTTTCCAAAGACACTGGGCTCAACAAAGGCTTAGCTGACTGACAGGGAGGRGTCTAAAATGCTCAGTGAAAATGCATTCACTCAGAAGAGGCTTGAAGAGTTAAGGGAGAACTGCTTGAGCTCACCTTGAGCTGTGTTTTGCCTGGGCAATCAGGGTGTCCAAGGGGCATTAGCATCTCTGTAAGGTCAGGTTTCTGAGGAGACATTGTCTATGGAAAGAGAGGGCTCTTTCTAGAGCTTCCTTTCGATCAATGTTTCCAACTGAGCAATTGGAGTGTTGCATGTCTTCAAGCCCTTTATACAAGTTAGAGATGGTTTTCATGCAGGAAGTGGGAAGGTCAGAACAGCAAAGGGTGAATTGTAGAGAAAAGCTGAGGGCTGGTACTAGTTTGCACCCTCATGCAGTGCTTTACCTGAGGATCTTGGGGTACCAYGGCATTAGCCTCTGTCTAGGGTTAAGATTCTCAAAAGGACACATCAGCAAATGCACTGAGAGACAATCACAGAAGAGATTCACAAAGTAAAGAGAGATATAATATTAGTATTAATATTAATATTATTGTTACACTGAAATAATGTGTAGGCTAATAAAATAGCTCTAGTTTAACAAATCTACAGGTGGACAACAGCTGGAGGATGTGCCAAAAGCTCAGCTAATGTTAAGGTTTAGGATTACGTTGCAGTTCAAGATAAGGGCTAAGAACAATAAAAAAGGAGTCTGGAAAGGGTCTGTCAARGGGAGCTATAGTCTACAGAAGGAAGTTCTTTGATGGGGATTTGTTTAATTTGGGCAACAGTTGGAGTTCTTGGCTAAACCTTAGATATGAATTAGGGTTAGGGTTACAGTTGAAGGAGAGAGAAAGCCTAGAGCTTCAGTTGGAATGGATCTGCAAAAGGACTGCCAAATATAGGTGCCCACTGTAGAAAGAGTTGCTTCCTGAAGAACTTTTTATCTAACTGGGGAATGTCTGGGGGTTTATGGCAAAGGATTGAGGTTAGGGTTATAGTTATGGAGAGAGCAAGAGAAAGCCCAGAGGTGCAGTTAGACTTAGTCAGATGCATACTCACGGAAATTGCATAGGCTGCAGAAAGAATCATCCCTGCAGAATTTCTTTCTCTGGTAAATGACACGGAGTCCTTGGCAATGGCTGATCTGAGCAGTTTGAGACCAGGAAAAAATCTCAAGCTCCAGTCAGAGGAGGTCTTCAAGAGGGTTGCCAAAGGAAGATGAGGCTGTGAATTCTCCCGAGAACTTTTTTATCTCAGCAATGCCTGAGGGATCTTGTCTATAGTGTGGCCAATGGTAAGGGTTAGTTTTAGAGCTTAGGTAAGGGTTAGTTTTGAGAGCAAGAAAAATCTAGAGCTCAAGTCACACCAGGACTACTACAGGGCTGCCAGAGGCAGATGTAACCTACAATAACAAAACCTCCCCTGAGAAATCTTTCATCTAGGCTATGCCTGGGTTCTCTGGTAAAGGCTTAGGYAAGCATTGGTGTGAGAGTTAGGGATAGGTTTATGGATCAGCTTGAGGGGAAAAAAAACCCTTGAGCTTCAGTTGAAGCAAGACTGGAAGAGGATGACAAGAGTACTTGCAAACTGCAAAARGAATATTCCTCTGAGAAGTTATTTGTCTGGGCAATGACCTGGGTCCCTTGTACTAAAGCTCAGCTGAGTCTTCAGGCAGGATCAAGAGAAAGGAAAAGCCTTGAACTCCAGTAGAAGTGTCTCTGCTGGAGTGAAGCTGGCAAGATTCCTTCCTTTTCTTCTTCCAAAGTAGGTAATGATAACAAAATTGTGCATGCCAAAGTAATTCTTATGAAATAAATGGCTTCCATTTTCTGGTTTGAATTACTAGTCCAAGATGAGCTAAGGCAGTAAGACTCTCTTCTGAGATAAGCTGTGTGTCCCTTTGCCATATTTAATGATATAACCTATATAAAATCTGAGGCACAAGGAAGAATCAATGCTCCTGACAGTTCGACTAAGTGCATTTTTTACCAACAATCCAGTGCATGGTATGGGATAGAAGAATAATGTAGTTGTTAGAGAGACAGTAACAGTTCTGCACTCTCAATGTATTCCTCCAGAAGTGCATCTGCTATACATCATGGACACTTTTGATATTCGGAAGTAATAAATTCAATTAATCTTTTTTAAAGAATGTACAGAAAGCTTAAGCAGGACTTCAAGATATGAAATATATATAGTGCATACAAAAATTAGGCATCTAAGTGCCATTTGCCATGAAGCTTGCCTCCATCTTTTGTACCCAATGGGTATAGCTACCTGTGCTACTCTGACTGTGAAATGAGGGGAAACTTATTGCCTCTGCAAAGAAAGAAGCTTGACAGTGACTGCAGTTTTGATGGTTGAATTAGTCATAGTCTATCTATATTTTGCAACTGTTTCTTTCGTAACAAGAACAATTTTTCCCTTTCCAATAAATGATACATTTGAGATATTCCTCTGCTAATAACTACATCTTCTAGATTTGGGATAAAATATCCCAATTATTTGGTAACTGAAGGTAATTTGCTTTGTAATTTATTTACTTTCCCTTGTAATGTATAGCATATACTAGTCCCTACAATGAATCCCAAAGACCCATAAATATAACTTACTACACAAATATTTACATAATAAGAATGAGTCTTACTCTTAATGTGGGAGGTAGAAATACAGAGAGATTACCTGACTTGCTTCAGGACATGTAGCTAGTAAAGGCTGTGGTGGGAAACTAATTGATGAATCCTAAGTCAGGCTGATTCATTAGGCTACATTGCTATTTTCCATAAAGGTGATTTTTTTTTTTTTTTTTTCTTAAAGAAAGATCAGTGACAAGAGTTCAATGATGGACATAAAAAATATTAACAATTAAGCAACAATTAGAAAGTCCAGATCATTTTTTATCCCTCTCTGTTTAATTCAGAAGTGAGAGAACTGTTGTTAGACAGTTTAGGAAAAAACATCTTTTGATCAAGCAATCCTAAATCAAGAGTCCTTGCAGCATCAGTAGATATCCAAACAGTCCTTGCAAAGCTTTAAATATCTTTTTCCCTGAACCTGAGACATGAGAGCTATCCAAATTTCAACTCATTTTTTAGAGGTTATTTTGTCAAGAGTCTGAGGCAACTTGTAGCAAATATTTCTTTCTCAATATTTTGGCATAAATATTTTGGATTGAAATTTTACCCTACATCTTTGTTACGAATGTCCATTGAAGGAAGAAGACTGTCAGAAGCAGCTGTTTATAAAAGTGCTGCGAATTGGGTTGAGTTATAGAACAGTGTTCCAACTTTTTCCATTGTATCATCATTGGCATACTCAAAAATAAGCTTCTCAAGGGAAAATGGACTGCATGATATCAGGTCATGATGAATTAGAGTAACAACTCAACTTAGGTGTTTCTTTGTTGCATTAACTGTTCATTATTATTTTAATTAAAATGGAATTAAAATCAAAATTMATATTCTGATACCATTTTAAATCCAGCAAATAAAATTTTCTGTTTGATACTGTTAAAAATTTCTCATAAATGATTTAGTTCCAAAATATATTTAAAAAAAAACCAAAACAAAACAAAAAAATAAACAAAGTGAATCAGTATAACAAAGGGTATCCATATTTGTAATGGAAAATAAAAGTTTTTTCTTATCCCTTTATGATGTTTGATCTGCCAATCTTATGTTACATTGTTAAAACTTAGTGTACACCTTCATTCATTTAAATACTTACAGTCAGTTAAGAAGGAGTTATTTGGAAAACCAAAACCTGTCCCCTAGCATTTTGTTCGTATGTTGCTGACTCACCTGTAAATAGAACTTCTGATGTACTTATAAGGTTAATAATGACTTATTAACCATTATACAAATACAGTGAAATTATAAGAGCCAATGTTTTTTGAACAGGCTATTTTAGTTTTAATTTGCAGCTTGAAGGGTTATGATATTGTTATGATGTTTATTATGTCTTTGACATATGCAAACTAGAAAACAATTACAAAATAGTGTCTAGAGCTGAGGATTTCCTTTCACTATGTGTAATTATTACAGAAGATTCTACTAATGCAACTAAGAACAACACTACAGTTTGGTCTCTAATGTTTGCTGAATACCATATATGTGTGGATTATGTAAATCAGTTAAGCAACAACTGGTATGTCTTTGGAGGGCCATAATGAAAACCCACTTCAATTCTATTTTTCTCTTACAATTTCACTGACTGGGGAAGATTTCTTCCTTTCTGTCCACGTATTTTAGCAACAGAAGATAGCATTTGTGACATAGCTCATCCCTTTATGCAGAAACCACTAGCTAGTCAAATACTCAGGAGGACCTCAGATCTCTGATTAATAGCTAGAATCTGCAAATTTTGCCCATATTAAATTGGACTGTAGTGTCCTGTAG
Organism: Oceanodroma leucorhoa; assembly: GCA_030449065.1. NCBI lineage: Eukaryota > Metazoa > Chordata > Aves > Procellariiformes > Oceanodroma > Oceanodroma leucorhoa. The sequence continues at coordinate 410,920 of JASVER010000143.1, read as the reverse complement.
ACCTATATAAGTTTATATCAGCAAGCTCAATTATGTAGCTAAATGTCGTCTTCTGTCTGAAGATGTGCCAGCTCGAGATTGGGCTGCACTGCTATTCCTATCTATAAGTCTGACCTCTGATCTAGGTCTTTCTTATTGTGGCTTATTTGACTCTAACAGAGTCAAATCCTGGAGATCTGAGAGAGCAAAAAGCTCTGGTAGAAGAATGGCAATAAGCACCTTGAAGCCAATTATGGGAGATATGTTGGCTAATAAAATGACTTAGTAGTCTACTAGTTTACCCCAAGCTCCACATGACTGTAAATGATTATTTGTTACTGATTTTCAGGTGAGTTTACCATTTCCATAACTAAGAGGTTAGAACTTAGTGTGCAAGTGTCCCTTGCAGGGGACTGTACTGCTAGCCTAAACACTGGTTGAAGAACATTTAAAATAAACTCTGATATATCTATGCTGTAAAGCAATCATAGTGCTCTGAATGTTCCTTAAGTCAAACAAACTGCTGTGATGACATCAGATAGGGGAGTATAGTTTGGGAGATATGCTATGAGGAAAAAAGAATTTCAATAGCATTCAGCTATTTCCTTACCTAGAGTTCCTAGCATCTCATTTTTTCCCATCTAATAAAGATAAAAAGAGTTTCTAAGGGTTGATCCTGGAAACTCTGTTGTGTATGCATCTTAACTTTATGGCAATGGCTTTAAAAAAAAAAAAAAGTGAAAATTTAGCATTTAAGCAGGTGTTTTGAAGTAAAACATCAGCCCTTAAAATATCTTTCCATACTTGAGAGGACTGCACTTTGCCTGATAATTTACCCAAGCAATTGCTATCATGTACTTTCATAACTTAAATTTATATTAATTAGTTTATTGCAATGGAAAGTTTTTGTTTTGCTTCTAAAACTTGTTCCTGAACATTCAAAAACTAAATGAAGGTGGAGATTTAAAAGACTCTTTGTCATACTTGTGGTTGCAGAATTGATCTGTTTCCTTCGGCTAAAGAAAAAAGAAATCAAATAAAAAAGTCAATGTCGTGGTTTAGCCCCAGCCAGCAACCACACACCACGCAGTCGCTCGCTCACCCCACCCCTCCGGTAGGATGGGGGAAAGAATCGGGAGGGCACACGAAAGGCCCCCACCCCCACCCTAGTTTTATACTGAGCATGATGTCACATGGTATAGAATACCTCATTGGCCAGCTGGACCAACCGCCCCGGCTATGCTCCCCCCCAGCTCCCCCTGCACCTGACAGAGCATGGGAGGCTGAAAAGTCCTGGTGCAAGCACCACCCAGCAACAACCAAAGCATCAATGGGCCATCAACATTCCTTTCATTACCAAACCCAAACACAGCACCCCCTCCAGCTACTGGGAARASAGTTAACTCTGTCCCAGCTGGAACCAGGACAGTCAAATAAAGCCCAATGACACTTTTCTGAAGCATTTTTTTTCCTCCCCTTTTAAAAAACAAGTGCAATACTGGGTGGATGCTGCTAAATGCTTTTCTAATGAAGCATCAGAAGCTGACCTCTCTCTTCCAGGTAGATAGAGCAGGTGATTGCTCAGGGCAGCAAAGTGTTTACTGAATTTTATTTGTACGAATGGCTGAGGGATCTTGCACATTTTCTAGTCTGCCTGTGGAAATGCCTACTTCTGACCATAGTGAAATACATTTCCTTTCTAATTTAACTACATGTTGCAGCAGAACTATCACCTGAAAATTTGTAGTAAGTTTGGTCCTAAGCTTGAATAATGTGTAGTCTTAAGAACAACTATTGCTCAGCACAATATTAGATATGTATGTGAGAGGTTCAAATGACAATGTTCTGATAAAGCTATGCTGCACAAAATGAAAGTAACTGCTGTTACAAACAGGCTGACCAATTGTTAAAGCAACACAGTTGTTTGGCAGAAGAGTTAGACCCATCTAGTAGATGCCATATGGAAACAAGATTTCCTTTTTTCATATAACAGTAGCTATATGCCAATACTTTAGTAAGCTAGCTCCCTTTCAAAAAAATCTTTTTTAATAGAATGTGCCTTTTAGATTACATGATTAAAAAGAAAATGTATAAATATGGAAGAAATAATATCTTTCTGCTTAAAATATTAGTTTACCCTATGTAGTGAATATCCACATACTTATGTGGGTATATAAATAAAAATACATAGATCTATATATCACATGTGTGCATTTAGATACCGATACAGTGAGATCCTAGAAAACATGTTTTCCTCCATTTCCTTCACGTTACATCAAAATTGTTCACCTGCAAAATTACTTCTAGAGTGAAGGTGTTGATGCACCATGAAATTAATTTTCTATTCTGTAGAAGGCTGTTTATAATTTTTTTTCTTTATAATGTGCTAATCATATCCCAGATCTGTTACATCACAAAGAATCTCAGAGCCCATTAGAGAAGATAACTCAGCAACAGTCAGAAATAATCAATAGAATATTCAAGCGCTCCTTTTTTTGTTTGTCAGACAGTATTATTATGGAAATTATGGTAAAGCTGATAGTTTCAGAAAACATCAGCCAGGCTGAGTAGATCTATGTTATAATCATAGTAATTTGTCAGATCAAAAAAGACTTGTGAGGTTGCTGAGTCCAGCAGCTAACTGCTAGATACAAGGCCACTGGGGCTTCCTGTCCCCAGTTCAGCTGAGCGCACGCTCCTGGTATGCTCACACATACATACACAGTATATACGTATACGTGACCAGACACACAGATCCATTCAGGCAGAAAACGGTGCCTTTACCAGCATCGGCCTAAACACACAGCACTCAGATGAACATGAACAGCACAGATGGCCCAATCCAGTTCTTATTCTTGAGTCGATCAGAATTTTAACCTGCTAGTGAAAATACTGTATATGTATGAGTGTGTTTTTATGTGTGTACACTCATTAGAGGTCCCTCCAACACCTTGTCCAAGATCCCCTGTTCTCGCTGGATCTACAGCCCCCAGCGTTCATGGTCCCACTCCAGCTCCTGGCTCTCAGRCTTCTGCTTGTTGGCTAGTTCAGCTTGAGATTTGCCAGCATGCACCCACAGACCCACTCAGAGTGCCCCCACACGGATGGCAGAGATAGGATTTAGTGAGACTATGGGATAGACTGCAGTGACCAAGGTGCAGGGCTTAGTAGGACAAGCATACTGACCTGCAACCAGCTCACACTCAGCTGGTACCTTTTAACCCCTTATCCSTCTATTTTCCTACCTTTGGTCCTTCTCCTGATTGTCCCATATTAAGTCCCACACATCTCCACAACCCCATAGTGAGTTTAATGCACTCCACAAATGTTCTTTCCTTGCATCTCCATACCCTGTAGGTCATGCCTCACTTCAGATTTCAGGTGCTCAGGTGGAGAGTTGATCTCCCGTCTCATCTGGGAGGATTCCTTTTCCTTGGATGGGCTAATCCAGCCCTGCCCTGGAAGCGGATCAGTCAGGGAGCATTTTTTATTACTGGTTAGGTTCCCAGCATTCCCCCACTAGTCCCTGTTCCTCTGATCCTTGTGGCTTTTGTGTGTACAGAGGTATTAGTCTTCAGTCACATACCCTAAATAGTGGCCCTTCACCCAGGCAACACTGATCTTTGCATTTTATCTTGAGAGCCTTTTGAAGCAATTTCTGCCATCTTCAGTTAGCAAAGAGCAGTTGTTACCTTCAAACAGTGTGTAAAATAGCCTGACATGCCTCTTAGTCGTGGACAGAATTACAGTCCAGCTCAGAAGAAGATTTGAAGAGAATTTCAGTGGTCCAAATGGGAGAATAAAATGATGTTTTGTCACTGAGCTAACATTGAAGATGAAACACTGGGAATGAAGTTAAATTGGCATTATACATTGTGAGACTAATCCCTGTCATCTATAAAGAAATATAGAATCTTTTAAATCGATAGAAATTAAGGGAGAATAATGGTGTGTCTAAAACATGAAAAAAATATAGTATTTTCTTTCAAAACCTACAATGATGAAAAAATACAACAATTCACAAAAATAACTTGAAAAAATTAATGTATGGCATACAATGATTTTCTTTATTTAATAGTCAGGTTTCTAACACACTAATTTAATTTTTGTGAATAATAGAAATAGTTAACTTAGACAAGAGCATTTATAAAACTCCAAAGAACTATTTTTGTCCCAAGTTAGAACTCTATTAGCTTTCCATGATAAATTAGCACAGAAGATTATTTTTTAAATGGATCTCTAATTAGACTTCATTAATGGCAATGTTATCTCTTGCAAATTCCTTTTCTTCATTAAGGAGATGTTTCCTACTTTTCATATGAAATATTCAAATTAATTATTTTAAAATGAATACAACTTTAAAGTAATATAGCCTAAAGATGGATGATATTTTCAACGACAGAATAAGAATTGGGATTGCACTTTCATTAACAAATGACCTGACTGACTGTTTTGTCTTTAGCAATAGCCTCTTTATCTCATTTAGTATCAAGTAAATAGTACTTAATTCACTAAGATAAATTTCTGTGTATGCCTCGATTCTGCAGGGTCTAATAAGGACAGAGGCTATGGTGTAGCCTTTATGGTAAAGGTTTGGCAAGGTCTCTCTCTTTGAAACCTCTAGTAACCCATTGCAAGACCTTTATGTTTTTGTCTAATTTGGAAAAAGGATTCAAATTTTAGCAGTAATTCTGGAAATGCACAGAAAGTCAGACATATGTGCCCAGGCAGCCACTGATTCTTTGAGTCTTGTTTCCTTTAAGAAAACAAGCTAAAAATCAAATTAACTTAATTTTTAACAAATTTTGTAACAAACTCTCTGACAATGCTACTAGCTCATCCAGGGCAACAAGATTCCACCTTTGTTGCCAGATGGATGGTTTTTCCTTCTGCTTTGTGAAGCATAGCAAAAACCTGTGTGATTCTACAATCTCTCTCCCATCTTGCTCATTAAGTGATGACACTGAAGATCAATGAGCAATTGCATGTTCTTGAAGAAATCAAAGAGCTGCAACAAAATTCTTTAGTTTTTTAAATAGAAGAGATGGGGCGGGGGGGTGGGGGAGAAGAAGAAAAAGAAGTATAAATGTTCTTTGTTTCCTGGTAATAATTCCCATGGAGATTTGAGTAAAATAGAATATATTCTTCCCATAAAAAGGCATATTTCTTCAATTTCTTTTTCAGTTTGCAAAGTGAAACAAGATTTTGTGTAATCTATCAAAATAAGCTGTGCAAAATGCTATTATTATGTGAAGGAATAAAGGTAGAGGCAAAAGGATTCAGTGCTATAGTACGCAATGCACATGAATGCAAAACTTCTGAATATTCTCTATATTGCTAACCCTCTGAATATTCTTGTTTGTACAGAAGTATGTTCCTTGTCTTCTGACATAAAAAGAGTGCCATTCAACTGTGAATTTTGGCAGAGATTATTTTTTTAAAGAAGATGTTATAGATGAAGGATTAAAAATCTCTTTTTTTTTAAGCTTCAGCCATTCTCAGGTTTTCATGTTATTGTTTTTGTTTTGTTCTGTTGAATTTGTTTTCTGACTAATTATTTGTTTTGATAAGCTAAAGTAAATTCCATTTTCCATTTGTGTTTCTATGGCCTCTTTTTTATGTTGTTTTATCCAATACTGAAGCTAAATATACTGGTCCTCAGTACCAGCACTTTAGAAAAAAAAAATGTTACAACAGGATAACTAAAATACAGGAATAACTAGAATTCCAACCATATTTAGGCAGGACTAGCTCATTCATCTGTCAAAAACATCCTTCTTTCTCTCAATGAACTGATTTGGGAGAATCTGAATTATTTTGTTCTCTGTAGCCCCAATTCATGTAGACTCTTGGGAAATGGTGATGGAACTATGACAGCACAGATCAATGGAAAGGAAGACTGAAAATACCTGGAAAAGGATTAGTGTTTAAACAGAYCACCACCTAGAGAACAGTTGTCCTTCAGAGCTCCACAGGCCTCAGACATTCTTTTCAGAATATCCAGTTTATCCTATTTCACCCATCACCAGTTTATAATTCTTTTTTTCGTGTGGATTAGATTTATCAAAAAATTGGTCCGATTTATTTGCAGGTAATGCTGGTGCCTCTCAATTTGGGAAGAGTAGCCTATTTTTCAATGAAATGTTTAGTTATGGCCATTATTTACCTCAAAGGGTTAGTATTTATAGAACCTTCACAGATTATAATACTGTGAACCATTCCAACTTTTTGAGTTAGAATTACAGTATAAATGTCATTCAGATATATTAAGCGCTATAGTTTCTTGTGTGAGACAACACTTTACTAATTGATAAAAATCTAGAAATTGTCTACTATAGAGCTAGGCATAGTCCTCATTTGCTGCAATAGTATAGAATACGGGAGAGATGTTATTAATATCAGAATTATCATCTAGTAATAACACCATCCATTAGTTTTTGTAATGAAAAATTGGTAAGCTTCTCTCTTTGTTTAGTTACTCAGGGATTTGTACACATGGCATTTAATTTTCAAATGCAGGATTTATTCAGATGACTTTTAAAAAATTAGTTTGCTATGGTTTGTTTACAAAATGGAAGAAATAAACTGAGAGGAGGGCATGGAAGAAAAATGCTCTCTACAAAGTAAACATTAAGGTACTGGCCTCAAAGAGAGGTTTAGACACCAGCTTTCTTGAACAGATTTTAAAGATGAGCTAAGAAACAGCATTTCACATTTTTGGCTGAACAAAGGGAACAAACTGTACACATCAGCACAAAATTAAGTCTTAAACCACAGGATAAATAATTTCCTATGTTGGCTCAGGCACCTGTTTCACATCAGACAGAAAAGGAATTAAATTCTGTTATCGTGCTGTCTGACTAAGAACTCCTGATTTTATTAGTTGTTATAAGGTGGTCATAAAAATGGCCACAGTGGATCAAATTCGAAGTTACATCTCCTCCTGGACCTTGTCTTGCACAGTGACCAAAACTGATGCCTGAGGAAGCTACAAGATARGTGTGAATACCAAGTGATGTTCTATTGATGGCCCCCTCAGATTCCTGAGCCAAAAGAGGACCATATAAAGTTATGTGGAGCGAGAGTGCCTGCTCCTTTAGGGACATCAGGTCAAGGACCGTTTCCAACGCAAAAAGGGATAATAAGAAAAGGAAGAAGCCATAAACAAGAACATGCCAGGGACACAAACATGAGACAAATGATGAGGGAGGCAGAACAAAACTTGGTCAGTCACGCTAATTGATGAGGGCATGTGAGGGTGTGAGAATATTTTATTCCAGTGAGGTTACCTGATCAGAGACATTGTCAATTGGGAAACTAGGGGGAAAAGGGGAAACGGAAACAAATTTTACAGAGAATTAGACCCGACAAAACAAGCATGGAGGCAATGACAAAAAACAAACCTCGTCAGTCATACTGACGGGATATCGAGAAACGAGAGGTGTATCGTGTCAGTGTCCTCTGTGTGTCTGTGTGTCCGTGTGTGTGGTGGGTCTAGGCAGTGGTGTCCCTCAGCCTGTCACCACACCATTCCGGTGTGTTTTTGAATATGCTGAAAAACACGGGTACCAGCAGTTATCACCTTGCATTGTGAAAACTGACCTTCTGTTTGATTCTAACTATTTTTAAGGATCTTATCTTCTTRTCCATCTTCTTGCTGTTTGACACTGTAAGAGTTTCAAAAATCTTTAATGAGAGACCTTGCTTGCAGAAAAACCTTGAAAGTCCAGGTAGACTGTATCAGTTCAGTCTCCTTCATCCAGACGTTTTTGTTTTATTCATTATAATCAGCCAACCATTTCAGTTCCACAAACTCATAGTAATCCCACCTTTTCTGTGAAAAGTCAGAAAACTATGAAAAGGTTTGACTGTCTGTCGTGGTTTAGCCCCAGCCAGCAACTAAACACCACGCAGCC
>JASVER010000143.1:372452-402645 GCA_030449065.1 Oceanodroma leucorhoa | reverse complement strand
CGCCAAACCCAAAACACAGCACCCCCTCCAGCTACAGGGAAGAGAGTTAACTCTGTCCCAGCCGGAACCAGGACACTGTCGTCACAAGAAAATAATCACAGGACCATAAATAATCTTGTCTTTCTGTTTATTATGTGTGAAACACTGCCTTTATCCAGAGCTGTCTATTTTTGATAAAATGTTATTGACAGAGTTTGGTTATTTCCTCTCCCTTCATCTCCTGCAAATTAAAAGTGATGTTACTTCAAAAAACATTATAATTCCACCTAATAGGACATGCTTATCTCTTCATAGATCTCTTCTCTAAGGTGTTCAAGGTAAGAATTTCTTATCAGGTGGTTGTGCTTCTCTAAGCTACTTTTGAATGCTGGGAGGSAACTAGTTATTTAAAACCTGGATTAGTCTCAGATTATTTTTTTTTTCTCTGTTGGACAGCTGTGAGGTGGTATCTGACATGGTGTTAGAGTTCCCAACAGTGTACCATAAAAGTTCAGTACCCTCCATTCTAGAGGCATCCCTCCTTTGGTACATCTTCTCACTTTTTAAAATTTAGCAGAATTTCTCAAAGAAAACAGTATATGGACATATTTGTGAAAACATGTGTAGTGATACACAGTTGAGTGATCAAACATGCAAATATAGAAAAAGAAGAACAAATACAGAATGGTACTCCAAAATTGTGCTTGTTTTGTGCACTTTCAGGCTCATGAAGGACTTCTTGCATACTTTACAGGAATAAAATTTTGTTCTACAATGAAACAAAYATTACATGTGAAAGGTGACAGATATTTTGTCACTGAAATATATTTTTTTTTCAATCGACACTGGAAAACAATTAGGTACCATCACAAAGCGCTTCTATTTCTTAAAAAAATCACTTAGGTTGTTCAAGAAAATGCTGTGTTTGAAATTTTTTGTTTTTTRATAAACTATTTTTTAGCACATTTATATTTTGGCACATTTTAGCTAAATGACCCAGAAGTTCTTTAATGACTCCTGCTTAGAAGACCTGTCTCTAGTGAACTTTTCTAGAATAAAAATGCTAAATGTCATTGAAGCTGTGGTAGCTTCAACAAAAAAAGCATTTGTTGTTCTGCAGAATATCAGATTGATTCTTTATTTCATAAATATATTTTTGATAGACACATAAAGTCTACTAGAAAAATCATCGAATATAGAGCAAACCCCACATTTTTCTCACATAGAATAATGCAAGAAAAATGCAGAAGTATATTTTTTTTTTTTAGGATATTGTATCATCAGAAGAGGATGAATGTTTTTGGAAGCTTAAGGTGGAGTTTTGAAACTTTCTACTCTAAGCTATTTCAATTGACTTTGAGTATAATTCATAATGAACTGTTAATATATTACACCCATTGTYAAATTTCAGAGAGAAAAAATTAGTACCTTGGGAAATAACTTATATTTTAACACACTGTTGGCAAAAAGGGGACAGAAAGACCATAAAACCGGAATTTCAATCTCATTGTAGAGATMGTCTTCAACAAAAGAATACTGTCAAGATTCAAAACTGCTGAAGTCTGGACTGTAACTTCCAAAKATGTCCCAGAAGACAGGACTTAAATCTCAAGTGAATCTGACATCCATAGGAACATAAAAATATGAATACAGTATAYGCAGCAAACTCTTGCAGTGAAGTAGCTTGCTGCACTGTGACATGGTTCCCGTTAAAGAGCTCTCCTTCGCAAACAGCACTCTACCATCACAGTGAACTGAACCGAGCATCCTGAGAAAAATCTGGCAAGATTTTCTGCTGTGGAACATAGGGTTGATTCATACAACACTCATTCCTCAGCTGCTACTAAAGACACAAAGCATGYGTTAGTTAAAGCCTTACACATTAAAGGCACAAAGGCATTCCTGCAGAACATGTTAATAAGGAAGGTGTTTCCTGACAATACCTGCCTTTTCAGTAGACCGGTGATGGCTTATTAAAAAGAGGTGAAACATGTGAGAAATAGAGTGAATTAATTTCCCAGAAAGGAGCAGAAGTGTTTTCACTCTAAGCCAGGAAAGCACAACTACAGTCAAGCTATCATTAATGATGTTCTGCTCAACCCTTTTGCCTTTCTCATGGTCAGGTCACAGCCAGTGTCTGTGCATGAGCAACCACAAGGAGCTTTCTCTCCCTCTCATGCAGGAGCCATCCAAGGTTGCATACATTCACTGTTCTGTCCACATGTTCCTCTTTGCATTGTCTTGAAAAGCTACATAGGATTGCAAAGATACAGACTTGTTTCCCCCTAGGAACTTCTAAATCATCTTTGCCTTCCCAGTACACATTTTCTCTCACTAATTCTGCAACGGCAGGATAGTGGTCCGTGAGAGAGTGCAAGAGAAAATCGACATAAATTGAAAAGCCGCCTTCTCTGTGGCGACAGTCAAGCACAGTAGCACGTTGCCCAAAGAGGTCATGCCAACTCCATCCTTGGAGTTTTTCAAGACCTGAGCAACTTAGTTTGACCCTTGAGCTGATCTGCTCAGGACAGGAGGTTGGACTACGCAGCTCCTGAGGTCTCTTTCAATCTAAGTTATCCTATGATCCTATGATGCTATGATTTGATAGTTACGTTTTTTAAAAATTATTTTTATATTTATCACATTGCAATATAGGACTGCTTTGGGGKTTTTTTTATGTAATCACTGTATTGTATGCCAAACTGATTAAGAATATAAGGATTTCTGATTATAGATGCTTCTTAAAAGTGCTGTGTAGGTTCTGTAAAATTGCAAGAGCTTGTACAAAGTTTCTCTACGTTCAAATCTATTAATATAATTTTAAATCGAAAATTCAGTTGACAGCCTCGTCTTTGGAGAGAAGAATTTCATGGATTAGCTTTTCCCTGTTTAAATTCAGCCAGATGTTAGATAAAAACATTTTGGCAACCCATCACTGTCTTTCCCTCAATATATTTCCATTTAATTTTCAGACTGAAAAAAAATTCTGTCTGTTCCCTGACAGTGTTCATACTGCTGAAAAGTGGAGAGATCCACCTAATTCTATGTTCTGACCAATAAGGTTCTGTGTAAATGTCAGTGTTACCAGAAGGAAGGCCAAAAGGTTTGATTCACTAAACCAGGTAACCTGAAGCAATCTTACTCATTTTGGAAGAGACAACTTTGAGAATCTGGACTGTGGACTGGCCTTCATACATTTAACCCTGATATTCATAATCCTGCAACTCACTGCGGTATTGGCATAATGCTCTTAGCACAGATGAGATTCTGCTACCTTTATCAACATAATCAATGCAATTGTGCCTGGAGGATATCAGAGTTTCAAATGAGCCGGCAGGATCTGGCCCCAGGAAAATTAAATGTTAGACAATGAATTCATGAAGACATTAGAAAAACAGAGCAATCTTTTTCTGAGCAGCTTCAAAGTAACTGTAAAAGTAATAGCTATCAGATCTTCTCCATCCCCCTCAGGAGCACAGAGAGTTCCCACAATAAAGGTAATCCAGTCTCCAGCTATATTATCCAGCTACTTGCTGAAGCAGCATTTGTCCAAACAGATCCGTAACTCATAGCCATTCCCTTCTCTCCTCCATCTTTAGGCTATACATTCCATGCTGCAAATCAGTTCCCTCCGCAGATTTTCCTGCCCCTGASACACACTGGTTTCCCTTCGATCCAGAAGGTGATACTACATGGTGAGGCTCTGTGTCAGCTGTGATACTCAGGTACCGTTGTTCTGGAAGAAGCAAATAACATATACTAGAAAAAATGCTGTTTAATCAGCATCRCTGCTTTCGACTCTGAGTGAGGTATTTTCATGAACAGATGTAAATTGTCATGCAGTTTCATTCATATGTTAAGCTGTGCTGATTCATTTAGCACTACTAGAAGCTGGTGAAATGGGTGCACTAAYAGGAGCAACACCACTGTGGGACTTGGAAAGGTTATAGAAAGGAGGCGTGAATGCTTTACCTTGGGAAGTTTGTGCAAGCAACACCAGTTCTTTTTTGTTCRTTTGATACACTTTCTATTGTGAGAAATCTAGCCCCTTGCAGGCAACACTCTCATTGACTTCAGGATTAGTCCAAATGGAACAGTTTAAAATTATTTCTCCACAATAAAAACCTTTACTGTTTAGCTGAAGTTGTTGAACAAAGGGAGCAGATATTGCCTTCTATATATATTATCTCTGTCAGATTAATTTCCATGGGGCAGGCTAATTATGGAAGCTTAAAGCCTCATTGCTATTGACTTTTCCTTTTGTGTCAGACTTGTTCATATCTTCTCATATTTGAGATACTTCAGAATATACCAAAAATTGGCAAACTTACAGAAATGTGGAGAAAATATAATAAAATTATGTTTTCTCTTTTTTTCATCGAATGTGACATACAAGGATTAAAGAAAGACAGCAAAAGCTTTCTGTGAGAGRACACAAGTGAACAGAGTTAGTGTTGACCCATCTGTATTGCAAACCACACACTGCATTTGCTTATAAAATCATGTTAGATGGCTTTACTATGTTAAAAATAGTGTTTTCTTGTTTTGAGTGAGAGTGAACTGTATGAAATGAGTTAGCTCCAAATGCTGGGAGAGAGATGTATGTGTTGAAACTGTACCTGGAAAAGAAGTAACTTCTGAAAACATTACAGGTTGCCTAAAATTTGAATATTTCCAGATATTAATTATTGAAAAGGGAGAATACATTTTTTGTTCTCTTGTATTGATAATCTTCTACTAATGGAGTAAGGAAGATCCTTTTTTTATTTCTTCTCCAGGCATAAGAAAGAAGAAATGGAAGTCAAAACTATAAATATTGCCATTATATRATGCTGGGTTAGAGTTTTCAGAAATAATAAGGCATAAAATTGTTAGCACACACTATAAAATATCTAAGGGAGTCGTTCTTTTATGCCTAGTTTTATTATTATAATAAATAGAAACAATTTCAAAGAATAATTTTATGTAGATAAACCAATCATATTAATTACTTTTTTATTCATAATTTGAAGCCCTCACAAAATCTAACGTTAGTAAGTCTTACATCTCTAAGTAAGTAACCATATACTTATTGTGACAAATATTTATTATGATAATATGGAACCTTTTTTATAAGAGAGATGTGTTGTTATTTGATCAGCTCCTGGAATGAGAAGTGCTGTACTACAAAATCCATCTACTGTACAACACTTCTGCTGATTTTGAGAAATTCCATATTTGCTGTATGAGGGRAAAAAAAAAACAACAACAACAAAAACTGGAAAACTAAGGACACCTTAGTATTTCCCTTTCTTTTTTCAATGGACAAAAGCAAAACAAAGCTTCTACTGTATTTATATTTCTGAAATGCAGCCTACTAATGAACATGAGATTAATGTGTATTCTGAATAGACTGTGTCTTCTGCAAAACAAATCAAATTTTCTTTTCTCTATAGACTGGAATTCATTCTGAAAGCAACTGAGAGGGGTCAAACACTTGTCTTTTAATCATTATCTTACTTCCAATTCAATTAATAAACTATACAAATACTTCATTTTTTCTTCAGATCCATCTAGCATCACACATTAGCTATTTAGAGCATTTTTGGTAATTTATAGTAGTTTAAGGAATATTAATAGAAATCTTTCAGTAGCATACACAGTAATAGAAGTGCTTTCTGCCTTGTTTCCTCCAACTCCTCTCAGCTGTTCCAGTCCCAAATTCTCTAAAAAAAMCCCAGAAAACAAAACACTGTATAGAAAAATAAAGTGCAGTCATACAAAGAACATGCAGAAAGTACTACATTCTGAAATCATGAGGAGCAGGATGCAAATTAGCAAGAAGTTTTCCTGGTATGTTCCTTAATTTATCTATTTTGTATAATTTGTTCTTCAAAGCTTCATATAGACGGACCTTTCCTTGTTTCAGCAGTGTGACTAGTGTTCTGGCATGAAAAATTGCCAGTTTGAAGAATAAATGGAGTTCCTATGTCATAATCTGAATATTTTGTGGGTTTTAAACAAATCTGTACTCTCAGATAGCTCAAAACAGATCTAATAATTCCTTTCAGATGTCTCTCATGTTCTAGCTGCCATACAAGGGTCACCCTGTAACCTTACCACTATACTTTTCATGCATTGTGAACAAGGCAGTAACTACACTTGTGATATTATGTCAGCCTTTATTCTTCCCCTTCTCTCTTCAGCCGATGAATATAATTTAAAGGGCTTTGTTCCCTGTGGTGGTTTAAGTGCATTAATTTTCTTGGAGCGGTGTTGTGCACTGTACACTAATCTTAGAACAGGACCTGCGCTTTTCCCCTACCCATTGTTCAGGAATCAAGCCAGAGAAAAGCGTTAATTATCAAGYTTTAAAACATCTAAGGTGGATTCACAAGGACACTAATGGTCTGTGCTTTGATCTCACATTTCACAACAAAGAGGAGGATCTGGGCAGTGAACCCAAGGGTAKAAAAACTATATTTTCCTTCGTAGATTCATATTTGAGAACTGACTTTAAGAAGCCAAAGGCAACTTGCATGTTAGCAAAAGTGTCTTCAACTGTCCAATCCTTTTTCATATGAATCCTATCACCTAGGATTGAAAAATAATGCTGARTACTCTCATGCTGTCTTGAAACACAGGAAGTTTATGCATAAATATGCAGAACAGGGGGAAAAAAAAGAAAAAGAAACACACCCACAGAGAAAAAAGAGGGTGAACTCATCTGCTTCTGACAAAGCTCATCTTATTTTTAGGATCAAAGATTGTTCTGGTTTTATTGGCCATCTTGCTTCCTTCTTCCCTAGAATCATCGAATCACAGAATTATTTAGGTTGGAAAAGACTTTTAAAATCATCGAGTGCAACTGTAAACCTAATACTGYCAAGTCCACCACTAAACCACGTCYCTCAGCWCATCTAAAAGACATCTACATGTCTTTTAAATACCTTCAGGGACAGTGACTCAACCACTTCCCTGAGCAGCCTGTGCCAGTGCTTGACTACCCTTTCGGTGAAGAAATTTTTCCTAATAACCAATCTAAACCTCCCCTGGTGCAACTTGAGGCCATTTCCTCTCGTCTTATCGTTTGTTACTTGGGAGAAGAGACCAACACCCGCCTCTCTACAGCCTCCTTTCAGRTAGTTGTAGAGAGCRATAAGGTCTCCCCTCAGCCTCCTCTTCTCCAGGCTAAACAACCCCAGCTCCCTCAGCCRCTCCTCATAAGACCTGTKCTCCAGACCCTTCACCAGCCTCGTCGCCCKTCTCTGGACACGCTCCAGCACCTCAATGTCCTTCTTGTAGTGAGGGGCCCAAAACTGAACACAGGATTCGAGGTGCGGCCTCACCAGTGCCAAGTACAGGGGCACGATCACCTCCCTGCTCCTGCTGGCCACACTATTCCTGATACAGACCAGGATGCCGTTGGCCTTCTTGGCCACCTGGGCACACTGCCGGCTCATGTTCAGCCGGCCGTCGACCAGCACCCCCAGGTCCTTTTCCTCTGGGCAGCTTTCCAGCCACTCTTCCCCAAGCCTGTAGCGTTGCCTGGGGTTGTGGTGACCGAAGTGCAGGACCCGGCACTTGGCCTTGTTGAACTTCAGACAATTGGCTTTGGCCCATGGATCCAGCCTGTCCAGATCCCTCTGCAGAGCCTTCCTACCCTCAGGCAGATCAACACTCCCACCCAGCCTGGTGTTGTCTGGGTTATTCTGGTTCCACCAGACATTTTACCTGTTTTTTTCTACATCTCTTGTTTACTAGTTGTATTTGATTTCCTGCACCCTGTTTGTGCAACTCTACCACAATTTCATTTGTGTCTYTGTGGTTACATATATATGTATTTAYGCTTAGTTGTGTTAAAAAAAAACTTGTCTGTTTATGCCATTACTGATGTTACAATACTACAAAATGCTTACACAGTCAGCAATTATACTATTTTAGTGTGCTTATGTCTAGGTACAASACAAGCAAGTATTAATTGTATCTTGCTTAGGCTGCTTCTGCTTTATGGGTGTAACAGGCCTCTGCTTTGGCTACATGGGGTTCCTCCTAATTTCATAAGGCACACAAATGCAAGGGAGTTGTCAGCTTTCTAAACAAACAAGAAAGACATAATCAGCTTTTTTCTTTTCTAAAAGGTGAGAAGCAATATGTCCCCTACAGGGACACAATAGTGAGATTGCAGGCATATTTCTTTTTAGGCACAGTGCAAATATCCTCRGTTTGCAACTCTCAGTATCAGTTTGGTTATTTGCTGCAGTGCTTTTAGAGTTCATAATAATATGAGCCCTTTCAAGGCTAATCAGAAGAGCATATTAATTCTAATCTGTCAGAAAAGATAGCCACACTTAAACCAAATTGTGTGATCATTTCCACACTACATATACTCCTTATTCTAACATTTGCCACCTGCAGACTCACATACCGGGTACATGTTTGGGATTGTTTGGGATTTGCTTACTAAGGAAGGAAAGTTGATAAGCAGTTGATTGTTACAGAAAACTTTAATTTCTTCTGTTAAATTCTTCATCCTACAAAGACATGTTGGACGAGCAAATTAATTCATTAATTATTTAATTAAAGTTTATTTAGGATGGCTATAAATAAGAATAAATTGTGATTGTTAAGAAAATAACTACAAGAAGAGGCAGATTTCTAAATGCATGCAAATATAGACTGCCGTGCTCAGATTTCAGTTCAGATGCTTACCTCCCTAGAGGAGAAGTGCGGGAAATGTGAAGCTGACTATTGGTAGCTGTTTTCTAACRTGAAAACTGAAAATGTTTGTGTTCAAGGCAATAAATGATTGCAGAGTTAGGACTGCACAAAATGAACCTGACTACTCACAAACTAGTATCATGTGTAAAACAYAAAGTTATAGTCATGGGAAAAAAAATGTTTCATATATATTAATTACTTGTAAGAGCAACAACAACAAATGCACTTATAATATCAAAAACTTAATTTCAGATAACTTCTAAAGCAGAAAATCTTTAGTGAACAGGGAAGGAGAGGGAAAAGGATAACCAGGAGAGAATTTATTTAAATTAGTGTAGGTGAACGTGTCTTCATCACTGTGAGACTGCATAGGGAGATGGTAGAGATCGTCCCATTAAGAAAAGGAAAATGTCAAATTGATCAGTAATTGAACTTCAAAAATAATTTGTGAAATGCTTCAGGCTCCTGCTTCTAGGAAGAAGAGTCTCAGTCACTGGCACTTATATAAAATGTTCCAGTTCCCATAACTGAAAAGGCCCTTTATCTGGTTATTTACTGATATCTCTCCTGTATATTCTACTATGTTTAAAACATAGGCATTTAAAATTTTTTTCAGGTGTGTTTACAGGCAGTATCTGAGAAAACTCTTTCTCTGTGAAATTTTGATCATGTTTGATTTAGATTGCTAACTTTTCTAAAGAAAAGAATCCACTAGAAATTAAGCTATAATTAATTTCACCCTTTAGTATGTAGAGAAAAAAAAACACAACAAAACAAAACAGAACAAAAACTATTTATGCATTAAAAGAGAATGTAAATTGCAGAAATTCAAATCACAGTTGTTAACGTGAAAACTTCACTGTTCTCCATCAGATATTCTTGATCCATGTCAGATGCCTCATGCAATTCAATATGTGCACTAAGAACCTTTCATTCAGGCTGAAGTAAAGCAGGATAGATATAAAAATGAGTCCTGCTGTCATTTCAAGATCCAGAATTACTGTCATTCTCTCAGCATATCCSATGGCTGCAGGGGATTTGCTGAAATCTCAGTTTCCTGAGCAGCATAGTTCTTGCTTATCTTCTTTCCTTGTCATCCATGTAGTGCATATGAAACATCAGCAGAAGGGCGGTTCTCTGGAGGTGACCCCACAATTATATGTTTCTGCAGACTGACCCTTTCGATTTCATATCTTTGGTATATTGTCTGGGATTGTAACTAAGCCCAGGAGGAAGCAGGTCTCTGAAGTGATTCCTATTCTGCAAGGTCAGTCCCGACATGATCACAGCTCACTTGAGTCAGCCTTCCCAACTGTATCATGCTGTCCTCTGTACCATGCTTCTTACTCCTGAAGTATCAGAGTGTGAATGTTCATTTGTCTTTTTTTTAAAAGTGACAAACTGAAAAATTAATGTGGCCTTTCTGGAAGACATATGCCTGGGAACCTGGGAGTGAAAGGTCTAAGGTTTCTAAATTTGGGTTGGGTAGTTTGTTGGGTAACCTTGCGGCATATAAAGTAGCTTTCATAACATGCTRTACATAAATATCTACATTGGGAGCTGTTCTGGTTCCTGCTGACATTTTATCAAATTTGAAAAGTTCCAAATATGTTGACACATTCTGAACATTTATATTTGGACTGATCAACATTTTTCAATTGGAAAATATTTAACTAGACTATATCTTGTTGAAGGACTGAAAGAGAAAAYTTGTAGCAGTAACAACATGGCAGGAAAGAGAAAATAAATATATAAATAACTGCCATCTTGCTCAATGACATGTGTGAGGAGAAAAACTTCACAAATGGTGAAGCTCAGAAGTAAAATATGCTGTCAGTACTTTGTCATATTAAGAAGAAGCTGCTTTGTGCTATTTCATACCACAGCAACCTGTTTGCCAAAATCCAGAGATATTAGGAAAAATCCCATCCAATCTCAGAATCTGTGTTTTATATTTCTTTATATCCTTTCTATACGTTATATCCTTTCTTTATAAATACACGCTTTATATACTTTCTAAGCAGTAATATTGCCAAGAATCAAAAATTCTCCAAGGCCTGGCCTTGCCTTGCCTTGCCTTTCTTTTCCCTTTGTATTCAGCAGAAACCTCCTCTGTTTCAATTTACATCTATTGTCTGTTGCATCTTCCACTATGTACCTCTGTGAAGAGCTTGGCTCTGTCTTCTCCAGTGCCTCCAAAGCCTTCCCTACCCCAGGCTGTCCAAGCCCTGCTCCTGTGGCCTCTCCTTACAGGGCAAGTGCTCCAGACCGGCCCACCCTGGGGACCTCACTGACCTCACCCCAGTTTGTTGATGTGGTATCTAGATATGATCAAGTGCTGAGCAGAGGGGGTTAATTCCCCCTTCAATCTCCTGGCCATGCCCCTGTTCATGCCACCCATGATGCTGGTGCCCTCGATGCTGCCAGGGCACTGTGGGCTGCCCTCCACTTGCTGCCACCAGTCCCCAGGGACCTTCCGGCAGAGCTGCTCCTGGCCAGGCAGGTCCAGCTTGGATGACTGCTGGGCTCTGCCTGCCCAGGGCAGGGCTTTACATTTGTCCCTGTTGAACGTCATCAGGCTCCTGTCATCCYGTTCCTCCAGCTTGTCCAGATCCCCTTGGGAAGAAGCTCTGCCCTCAAACTACTCCACAATTTTGTATCATCTATAAACTTCATGAGGGTGCATTTCAGTACCTGGAGGAGGTTCTCTGACCTTTTGAGCCATACTTGAGGCATAGTCCTCTAACTTTACTTTAGAAATTGATAGAATTTGCCAATGACAAAGGGAAATTTTGATGTTTCTGATATTGCAGTTAGTGTGCATGGAGTGGGAAATCCAGGCCTCTACCTCTATCCTTTCTCATGGTCATCTTATGGGAGGAAAAAAAGGGTAATATTTAGCTACCCATTGTGTCTTCGTAATCACATGAAAGATACAGTGGGTCATGTAAGGATCAAACAGAATTCCTAGTTGTCATTACTCCTCTGTAGAATCATTAAATAAATATTATAAACTAGTCCTCGTTATTTTTACACAAAGGTTTATTAAGGAGCTGTAACTACTGGGTTGTCCCTTTAAAMAAAATGAAAAAAACTGCAGAAGTTAGGAAAGCAAATTAATAATTTCCAAGCTTTCATCTCCTATGAATTGTGGTAGTCCATTTTGTCATGCAGGGTTTCACTTAGCAACTGTTGCCAAGAAAATCTGCATCTTAATCCAAAATTCCAAGAAAGATGACAACTTCTTTCTGTAAATGATCAAGGTTATAATGTATATTTCAAATCTTTTTGCTTCGTGTGTTTCGCTGACTCAAAAATAAGCCAAATAAGTTTTCAGATTGTTTTACATATTTATTTTTTTACTACGGATCACAAATCGGTCATCCAGAAATTACTCACTTAAGCATGCAAGCTGTAAACCACTGATTTTTCTCTGTGAAAGTGAAAAGATAGGCAATACTTTAGAAGAGTAAAGTGTCAAGTACTCGTGCTCACAGTTTCTTATACTTTGACAAGTTTTCCAGTACTTTTCTGGATTATTCCAAACACAAGAGAAGTGTACTGTGTGTATTTTCAGAAGGTWWTTTTTTTTTTTTTTTTACTTCCCTGTGTCCAGTGGAAATATACAACACATAAAATTTGGTTTGGGTCATGCTTTCTGACAGTAATCCATTGTCAACAAATACCTTAACCAGCCTCATTAATTTATGCTATCCATTGACTTTGAAATCTGTAGGAGTGGTTGTTGACTAGATACAATGCAGTGATCCCTAAAACTAGCAGTATTTAGAAATTTGGGGACAGTTGGTGTGATTTATACAATACGTATGGTGTCTGTAAAAAGACAGCAAACAGTAGAGGCTACTAGCCAATAGATTACCTTATATTTAATAGTATATTAAAAAATGATTTTACAATCTATGAAATAGAGTTTGCAAAATATTACAAGCCGAGATTTACAAAAGAACACCAACTGTGGAAAAAACACCTCCGAGAAGTCCTGTCCAGGAGGTGGAGTGGTGCTGGCTAAGATCTTCCTTCAGTTCGTTCCATCCAAGGGTYTAGGTTACATCTCAGAAAGAGCATCAGAAGGCTTAATTTAGTCATACTTGCCTCTTTTGTAATTGTATTTGCAACTCTACAAACAGGATCTTCATTTTTTTCCTTTGACAAAATAGAACACAAGTAATATTTTACTTTAATTTGTCTGGTGTTGACTGTGATCTTGGTTGAAACTGGTGAACATAGATATATTTCTTTTCTGAAGGTATTCTTATAAACTAACATAGGCAAAGAAAGGTATCCATGGGACCTCAAACCCAACATGGATATCAGAAGATGGATTTCTAGAATAGATTTCAGATTTCTGAAGCAAACAAGTGCCCTGAGAAGCTGCAAAAGTCTCTTTTAAAGTAAACATTACTGGATGGTGGACTCTAAAAAGCAACATCCTCTGGGAAAAGGCGGTGACAAATCTATGCTCTTTTATCTAAATAACAAATGTGTTACTGAAAATAAGAAAGGGGTGGATGGAAAGCAGTAATATGAATTCAGCACRGATTCTCCAACTTTTACTATTCCTTTTCAGAGGTACAGTTTGTAATATGCCTCTGCCTACTCTTTCCAGTGGAGGAACATCCCTGTTAATGGAACCTTTGGATGTAAATGTTTTGGTTTAGTAGTACCCAGATTAGGTGTGCACTCCATTATGTACTACTTGGCTGGCTGCAGAGTCAGGGATAAAATGAGCAGTCCATTGGTGAAGTCATCTGTYGCAAATCACATACATAATATAATAAAATACTTTCATCCAAAAAGTCTTCGTAAGATGTGTTTCCTTCTAACTCAAACCCACTGATTACAACAAAAAAATTCTGAGGAATAATACAATACATTATAAAGTAGGAATACAATTTAAAAGCTCACCATTGCAGAGTATCAGATTTCTTTGTGTTAATGTAATCTCAAAAAGTCAGCATTGGTGTGCTTTGCTAGTACATTTTTAATAACTTTCCAGACCTTGTCTATGTGGTTTTCACCAAAATTAGTGAGAGAATGTAACATACACCATATTACAGCCACAGACTACCTGTAGTAAGTCTGTAMACCTGTGTTTTATGGAGTCATGTTCTATATGTTATCTTTAGTCCATAAGTAMAATTTTGATAAACCTCAGAGAAAWTATTTGAACTACTGGATGCTATTTCATGACCCATATGACCCAATTCATGAGCCCGTTCAGCTTCRCACTCTTATCCATTGCTGCCATGTGGTGGCAGATTTGATGATAAAAAATTTTTGAAAAATCAATGCCCTTTTAGAGTGGCAAATGAAAGCTAGCTGGGATGCTCAAASATACTCCAAAGAAAACTTGAGACCCTTTTGAAAGCGGTGTGGTGATACATATATGAAGTTAATTACATCTTAGGCTTTGTTGGATTGGGGGCTAGAGATAAAGAGCCATCTGGTAGATTTTCATTACTTATCATAATATCTTTGCTGAAAAAAATAATAAAAACTCATTATGGAGTACATTCTGTAATATTAAAATCTAAATTGCAGAAAACACAAGAAATTGAAAAGTGTAATGAATGTAGCACATTGTGCAGTTAAAGATGAAATTAAATGCAAATTAGTTGTTAAAATGACTAAGTAATAGAGCACATTGTTGTAATTAAATTTTGGGATAAAAGTTACTGTAAAAACCATTGGATCAACCATATAATTACCTATAGATTGGACAAGTAGGGAAAATTATCAAAGTTTAATATTTTGTATTGCATATGTACATGTTAGAATAACAGAATTATGTTATTCTACTATGAGGTAGAATAATAGCCTAATGAGGTTACTCATAATTTTTTACAGTTACTTTTAAGAACTTTCATTTAGGTCCCCAATCATTTATCAAACTAACTGTTCCTTGAGAAGTCAGGTTAAAAAAAGGTTTTGCTTGCAGTCATGGACTGYGTGTTATAATTTCTAAGGGCAGTCACATGTGGAGCAGACAAGATGCTAAGATGCTATTCTTCCCCGTTCCTATGTCTAGTGAGTATTGAGGCTGAGCATGCGTGCCCACTGTACATCACAAAGGACACTGTATGCACAAAACCCAAATAAACACACCATAAAAAATTCCCAGCTTAATTCATCCTGTAAGAAGRTAGGTGACAAAGACGTCAGTGACTATTTCTTTGTGTACCATTTATTAGTGTTAAACAAGTTATTCRTATAAACTATTTGACTTTTTGATGGAGGATAATTGTATAAACCTTGAATACTCAATTTACAGTATGACCCCAATGTCTTCATGAGATGAACCTTCTTTTTCTTTCATAAGGGTCTCAGTTGATGTGATRCAGTATTTTTTTTAATATAATATATATGCCCTCAGGCAATATTTCCTTTAGTCTAAAAATGTTTTAACATAATATCATTTTGCAAAGATAAAAAAAAAAAAAAAAAGGAATTTTGAAGAGACTCTGAGGAACAAAAGGATAAAGAAAATAACTGGCTAGTACCAGGYTTGATTTGCTATCAGCCAGCTGAAAAAAGTGACTGACTTCAACAAAAAATGTAAGCCCGATCACTAAATTCAGCTTTTACACTGAAGAACACCGAGGCAGTAACTACCTTCTGAAATCATACTTGTGAGCCAGTTTAATACACCCCAGTACAGCATAAAATAAATGGAACAAAAATTTAGGACATGTTATACAAGAAAGTTATGTAAATTATGTGACAAGAAGAAACCAGAA
This sequence comes from Oceanodroma leucorhoa, assembly GCA_030449065.1. NCBI lineage: Eukaryota > Metazoa > Chordata > Aves > Procellariiformes > Oceanodroma > Oceanodroma leucorhoa. Next base: position 387,208 of record JASVER010000143.1, on the reverse strand, counting down.
CGGTCTCTGTGAAGGAAAACTATGTACCAATAAGTAGGTGCTTAAAGAACAGGAATGGTAGAATGATAGATTCTGAAGAAGTCTCTTATTTAACACTGTCTCAGGCATAAGATTTCCATTTAACCAAAACACTTCTTTGGTTTTAGTGGACTAAAAGTGATTCTTTTAAGAGTCTAAAACCTAAAGGCTTAGTGAAAATAGATTTGGGGGAGGGGGATGGAGGACGGGACAACCCCCCCAGACCCTCAAAAGCAACAAACGTGATAATAGAGTTTATAATAGAATGCATGTTTATAGATTACCAGTACAGATGTTATATCGGAGAATACAGGTTCTCTTGTAAAACGTTACAGAGACTTCATCCTTATCCATACTTATGTGTTCCCTGTTTTCATTTTACATTTCACTGATATACCCTACTGGATAATATCAACCACAGTATATTAGTCTAGGCAAATACATGATCTAATCCTGCATGTTTAAGAAAAAAAAAAAACAGAATGTAGAAACTGCAAATGTAATCTTGCTGTATATAATTATCAATGATATTTTCAGAGTATTAAAATCCAGCCTTAGAGGTTAATCATGCAATTGAGAGTTGCATATTTCTCTTTTTATGATGAGAAAAGCTCTTGTATTTTGTGAAGTAGGAAGGATTAAGAATAAAAGTAAATTGTTCCTGTGAGGAAATCTTGAAGAAGCTGAAAATCATTTCTCAGTTTTTTTGCACTTTGCTAGCATATTCTGGAAGGAAAAAAAAAAAAAGTCATCTTAGAATATTGTATTTTCCTTACTGTTATTTTAATTCATATTTTCTAAATAAGTGATTACAATAGTAATAAAACWATGAAATTCTTTTACTTAGAGCTATATAAACTTTTTAGAAAGCTCCATGAACTGCATATATGCATGTCTATACTTAAACGTAAAAGTGYATAGCACTTTTAGCACAAATTTTACAGTAAAATAAACAGAGCACTAGGAATTGAACCCAAATGTAGCTTCCCTTAAATGCCAATGAGATCACTGATGTCTTGGCTGCATATCTTAAACAATGCTGGAGAAGATACATTTCTCCAGAAATGTACCCTAGACATTTTGCCTAAACGGAGAAATCCATCTTGTAAGTGTCATCAGGACAGTTACTGAATGTCCCAGGATATTGTCTGAGCTGCAAATAGACCAAATGTCACAGCTCAGTCAATCAGGCTCCCAGAAAGTTTATTGATTTATAACGGTATTACATACTGGAAAGGCATAAGAAGTGCACAGATTAGCAGCATCCCAAGCACAGCTGAGTTTCTTTTAAACTTTGATCTTTATCATGTTGAAGGTATCATTTCTAAAGGAAGATGTTCTTGCACGTGCTGGTCAGCAGGTTGCTCAGACATGTTTTCATGTCTGCATTGACACTGCCCAGGTGATTAAATTTTTACTAATTTGAGTGATGTATTGTTGGAGATTATTTCAAAATAAGCAAACAAAATTTCAGTGGCATGGATCACATTTGTTTCCATTCTAAAACCAAATGAACTCACTAAGATACTTTAATCTTGCAGGCCCAGCCCTTGGAAAACCCATATGGAGCTGTACTCAAATCAGCGGATTTGCATCATTAATTCTAAGCAGTACCTTCCCTGGCTTCAGTGAGAAGTCTAGATACAGAATGCGTCTATTGCAAATAATTTCTGTAAGGCGTGCTTTTAGGATACTTTCTGATCTTCTAGTYGTAGGCATGTCCATAGACCTTAAATATTTGGTCATCTTTTGAAATTATAGACAGCTATAAGCCCAGGAACAACTCTTGAAAATGTGCATAGTATTGTAGCTTCTCTAGGTAAGAGATAATTCATTATAATAATACCCACAGCTGTCTGCAGGCCATGCAAACCCTCCTGGCAGGAGGCTGCAGGGAAAGATAACATTTCACTAGCTGTCTTTAAATCATGTTTTCAGAACAGCAGCATAACTCAAATTTACAGTATCAAGTAACTTTCATCCATAAAGGTTCCAATGTGCTACATAAAGAAATTACCTCACCTCTAAGACAGAATATGGAATCTTTTTAAATGTGTGCCCCAACACCAAATACAGACAGAAAGTGAAGAAAATTAACATACCTCGTCCAAAGGACTTAGCATATTCTAAGTAAGCCAAATATAATTGCTTGAAATGGAGTATGGATGAAAACCAAGCTTACACCTCTTTCTCTTGAAAAAAATTATCACAGTCTTTAATGGTGGGAGATAGTCAAAACCTAAACTACCATCCTTTCATATCAGTCAGGCATATTGRTTGTGACTGAGAAAGTACTGGGCAATACTTTCTGCTCTATTTGTTTAATGTACTCTGTAATATTATCTTCATAGCTGTAGTGACTGAGTCCTTTTCGGAAGTGCATTTAAGGAGTGTGACCAGCATGTAGTTATGTGATTTGTTCCTATCTAGTAATTACTAATATTTATATGGTAGCAAGAATTAATATCAATAATAGATGTTGCTTGGAGGAATACTGCTTCCTGCAACCACTTTTGAACCCCCAAACCTTTCCAAGGGTACTGTCTAGCATGGGAATGGAAAAGGCTTCAGTGAGAGGATTTGCCTGCAGTGACGGAATCTTTCAAAATTATTCTTTCTTTCCTTTACCCTATTTTTAATGCTGCAAAGGTTTTTATGGAATGCAGAATACCTGCAGAAATGTTAACTGAAATTCTACAATGAATTGCATATGCCATCTACTGCAGAAAAGTAGTTAATACTTAATAAACTACCACACAGAACACAAGGGAAATTAATCCTATTAAGTGTGAATAGTTAAAAAGGGCATTGGATACCAGTGTGGTTAAGTAGTAATAGACAGAAAAGGTTGTTAATGTTATAATCCTCTGGAAAACAGAAGTATGGGAGTAGCTGTTGAACAAAACAAACTAATATAGGTTAAGAAARATAATTAAAGGGGCAAAAACATACACAGGGTGCCAAAACTGCCACAGATTGTTCAGCTGACACAGTGAAGGGATTTGCACATATCTGCAGCAGGTGAAAAATAACCAAAGAAGAAAACATGAGGAAAAATAACTGATGGTGAACAGTAGAATTTTTCGCTGTGGCGTAAAGAAGCCCACATCAAATCCTGAGGTGCAAAGAAGAAGAAAGGCTGGGGAGGCAGAACAAAGGTGACATGTATTTACACTTCTAAATTCTCAACAATTTTATAGACTAATTAAAAGGATAGAACTGCTTCTATTCACTGATGTTCTCTTTAAAAGTTCAGMATAATGAGACATTGGGATTATCCAGCAGACCCCGCTCTAATCCACTAATTCACAAGAGAAAGGAGTTCAGACAATACCTTTCTTGGCCAAGCCCTCACCTGGGAAAGAAAGGAAATCTGGTTCTAGAGTTCTGCGTGCCAAAGTCTGAACAACTACAGAAATACAYGGGAAAAAACGTCCCTTGCACACGTGCGTGTCTTTGATGTGATCACTCACTGGTTGGAAGCCTTAGCCTGATTATATAATCTTTATTGATGAAGCACAGGCCTTACTCTGTATTACTGGATTACATTTTGTTGTGTCTAAATTAAAACTGTCATGTGCAATGAGGGTATCTGAAGGCCTTGGAGCTTCAGTCCATGTTTTGTGATCCCCCTTTGTTATTCCATAGAACAACTTTCTTTAGAAAACAACATCAGTAACCTCAATCTTCCGTTTGTCTGGTGTTTAATTTGGAAAGTKGAAGCTACATTTTTTTATAGAACATACTGCCTATCATCTCCTCCATTTTCCCCACTTGGCCTTGGCAGCAGCAAGAGGATGACTCTGCACATATTTGTTTCCATCTCCCTCCCTTGTACTTAAATCTCAACCAGGTCTAAAAAATTCAATTAACTTATGATGCTGAGGTGCCGTGTCCTGGAGCTGCCATACAGCTTTCCCATTTGCAAAAGAGCTGGATCCAGTGAGGGCCAAAGTTTTACTTGCATTTCCATTTGTGAAGAAAGCAGATGCTGATTAATGGGGTGTTTGGAACCTGTAGAATCAATAAATATGTAACTTGCTTTTTCATGTTCTCCTAATTTAGGACCATGAAAAGTCTGCAGTCCCAGAATACTCTGTGTGTTCCATAACTGACTGAAGATTGAAAGTTTCCAAGTGTCAGGGAAAGAGAGAGAGAAAAAAAGGGAGTAACACCAAATACCTAAGAAAAGAAAAGCATTAGAGAATAAAAAATGATAAATTATTGATTATTTAAGTAACAGATGTGCTGAAAGTTGTAATACTAGTGCAAGTAATTAATTAATTCAACAAGCAGACTAAGCAGATGATTTTCTCTCTCCCTCTGTTCTTTCCACATCTTTTGCACATTTGGCTGTAGATAAGTGGCAATGATAAATATTCTACTGAAAACAGTTAAGKCAAGGGAATGGATAGATGGTGATTAATTCAGGGTTCTTTTATSTGTGACTTTGAGTTGATCAGTGTGAAAATATTTATACTTAAAAGGGAAAAGTGTGTCGCTTTTAAGTAATTATTCCATAATTTTCCATGGATCTTATAATTCACAACATTTYTCAGCTAAATATGTATTGCAAGACCTAAATTCCATAGTTCTTGCCACATTAGCAAGTTCTTTTCTATGGTATTGACTAGCATAATTAAATGAAAGGTGCTTTGCTATAACAGAGAAAAACATCTTTCTTTGAGGAGCTCAGAAACTATCCTTGTACCTTCTGCCTAATAATATTGTGAAGATATAACTTTTTCAAARGATAATAGAGATAACTGCCCCTTCTGCTCTTAGGATGACATGTCAGAGCTCACACAGGTTATTCAGAAAATGTAATATAAACTCTTGCGACTATTGAATACTTTTTCTTCACAATTCTATTGAAAATCTAATTCCTTATTTTTATATGTATGGAATCTGTCAAAAATGTCATTTCAGGTGGACCAAAATTATTTGCTAATTCACATTAAATTCTCCAAATCGTTTTACTAATAAAAGAACATGGAAAAAATGTTTCCTTATTTTGACATTGACATAATGTCCCACTAGAATTTCTACAAACTCACTTGACCTAAAATGGATTTTAAATACCAAAAGAATTCAATTTTTGTTCAACATGAATCATTTAAACTGTTGTTTTCTCATTAAATTGAATAATCTCTTGTTTGGATATATCTGATGAGCAGTTGATGATGCCTACCTTTTTAACCACTTTCAGGGTGTCTGACTCATTTTTCATATTCACATGCCCACTTGGCTTAAGCTGATCTCTAAAATCAGATCATCACACCTGCGTTTACTAATCATTGCTTAGATCGTTACTGGGTTGCATGAAGAACATAACGGAGAGAGCACCTGCTGTGGGCAAGAATGGAAGTGATCAGGTTTTCAGGTTCTTCTATATGCAAGAATCCTGACCGGAGATGTTTTTCCATGGCCAAAACCATCTGCTCTTCACTAATGTAGCTCCTTAATCATCACCTACATTCCCAACCAATTACCTTACTAAACCATGTTGGGTCATATCTAGCAATACCAACCTGTAACCTCTGATAAGTTCCTGGGAGCTGATTATCTCACCAATTTTTTTTTCCTTTTTTTTTTTYTTCTGATCCTGAAGAAGTGACAAGACAGTCTGGAGGTTTTTTCATGCACAATGTAAACCAAAGTGACAGCTTCACTATTGCTTGGACCATCTGTACAACCCCATCGTGACCATGTGAACTACAGGCATGAAAGAAAGTGACTGCTAGCTGCAGAGGAATGTGTGATTATACCTACCTCRTCTTTCTCATGTTAACATCCTGAGGATTCCTGTGCTGCTGGCACAAATTAGGTGTACTTTCTTCATCTCAAACTCGCACTAGGTCAAAGCAGCTGTCAATGAGAAACAGACAGATCCAAATGCAACCTTCTGCCCTTTCTGTATGCCCTATGACCCTGAGAAACTCTAAAAACTTTGTCTGTTCTGGACAAGTATAGGTCTGAGAATTTTCTGGCTACAAATACTTCCAATATAAACAAAGGTCTTCCATTTTAATTCACTTTTAGGAAAAGAAAAGAATAAGTAGTAGCTAGCTATGAGGTGTCTTTAATATTGTTGAAACAATTTTAAACTGTAATTGTGTACTTTGGCTGGTATAAAAAACAGTTAAAACTGTCACTGCTAAATATTCCTTGTGGTACATATTTTCCAGCTGAACATCGATTTATTAGTTTATAGTTGCTTACATTAAAAGCTGTGAATTTATAGTAATCTATATACATGTTCTGGTAACAATATAATGAAATTAATGCATTAATATAATGAATTATATACATTATATTATACATCATGTATTATACATCAATAACAAACTTTCTTATTAATGCATTTCAATAGTATAAACAAACTYACAGGTTAATGTTTTCACATAATCCTGACCTTAGCAAATGAATAGAGAAAACACATATTTAAAACCTTGAAAGAATTTTAAAGGAACTTTAAAATATTCTAACGAGTTTCTCTTCACAGAAATATCTTAATGATATTTTTGAGAAGATATATAGATTTTCTTTTCAGCATAGTCAACTTGCTACATGTCTCATTCAGTGATAAAATAACTTGTTCTACTTGCCATTGTGACTGATTTCCTGGACTAATACAAAAAACAACAGAGATTTTAATTCACTGAAGATTCCAAAGAATGGGAAGGTTAAGGAGTAATGAGAGGTAAGCTATAATTGTTTCATATATGCCTAATTTTCTTCTCAAATCAGGATGTTARGGGTAGTGGTTGTCTCTCAAGGAAATCTTAGTGAGTGKATGATGTAAAAGCTGCAATTTTTAYAGGAGATATGAAAAATTACACTTTTGAGTACAATAAACAGAAAATACTAAATGCYAAATATTCTTCTATGTAGTGTGAACCTTTTCAAATTATTCCAATTTTTGTATCAAATTTCAGCTGTGAATTACAAATAAATTAAAATAAAGCTTTCTACTGTTCAAACTGATGTGCACACTTCTGCATGCATAAACAAACTTTACACTAAATTATTTAGAATTTAATGCCTGCATTGACGTTAACAGAAGAGATGTTGCCACGTTCGCTTAAATAAATATTAGCATGTGCATCACCTACTGAGACTACAGAATAGATGTACACAATTACTATAGTCATACAACAATAAGTATTTTAAAGCTACTGAAAGACACATTTGTTTTTCTTGACACTATAGTTTTGCTTCTTGACTGTAACTGGTTCCTATCAGCAACTGCCTCTTCCCGGAGTCCATGGTTGAGCAAGAACTGCAGAAGTACAAGCATCTAGATCCTAACCAATGTCATTATAGTTCTCCTTTACAAAGGCACAGAAAGATAATATTTTTCTTGCATATTTTCCTATCTGTAATCTAGACAACAATTACGTTTCCAAACTACACAGCTATTTCAAAGGCAAATTAAGCCACAACAAATGAGAGCTGAATCATAAATTAGAAACATATTGAAATGCTGTCAACAAAATAATAAAAAACACATGAGGTCCATTGGTGTCTGTAGCTGTCAAGATTTGTTTATGTTTCAGATACTGTTCTGAAAAAAGAAAAAACTTTCAGAAAAAAAAAAAAAAACTTTCACGTTGTTCCTTTCACTTTATTCTATATCATTCAGGTAGCTGGTGAAAACCATGGGGTTTTTTTCTGTTTTTTTCTTTTTTTTTTTTACACCTTCCTTCTTAATTGCTTTTAAAATTATTTTGAGTTGACAGGAAATATTGGAATATTGTTCAATTTTTTTTTCGTTACCTGTGACATAATGAAGAGAACAGTGAGCTCCTGATGGCATAACATGCAGAAATAAAGAAACAGCATTTTCAAGATCTTCACAACAGAAGCTCATCAGAAGTCTAAATACAGTCTATGAATGGCACAGTTATTTCTTGGTGTCCTTGTGGATTTCAAAACTAAATTGCTGTTATTGAAAAGCAAAATAGAAAATCTCTGAGATGGGATTGATAATTAAGTCTGAACTGTAGGTCAGCTTTTCAATAAAAGCTAATTTATTTGCCTATAAATTGTCTATTCCACTTGTTTTAGTCGAGAGGCTTTGAAAGCTAGACACTGAATGATATGTCTATATTGTGGTCACAGATATGCCTGCAGCTTTTATATAYATAAGTACCATTCCTCTGCTCAGCATGCCAAAAATGCTCCTGCTGTCCTAGATGCATTGCTGTCAACACGGGTGCTCCAGCTGTATCTAGTATCTGTACATAACCAGCTGTCACACCTTTGACTGAGATAGAAACACACTGTTAAATGTACAGTGATTTATACCTTTATTCAGAGATTATGTATGATAGGTGTCTGTGTAATAGCCTCTTAATCTTCTAAAACATAATCCTTCTTTCTCTTGCATCAGTTTTACGCCCCTATAATAGCATTGGCTTTGCTTGGTTTACGTCTGATTTACACTGTAGCTAGGGACGATCAGATAGATATTTGCAAAATCCTTCTAAGTCCTAGGATGGTAAAACACTATAAAGAGCTAAACACAAGATTGTGGAAAATCTTGTACTGGAGGTTTTTTAAGATGAATGCAAGACAAAGACTAGCTATCGAGAATAGCTAAATCATGCAATGGCAGAGGGAAGGACCAGCCGATCTTGGGATCCTTTCCTRCTCCTAAATTTCTAGTATCTTGTGAGATATTAGGGTGAGTCAGGGGCCTTSCTTCATGCAGGTGTAATTGACTCTATATTTTTTTGTTCATTAGCAACTTCTGTTGACTGATTTTTGGCCTTTAATTTTGACACCTCTGTTTCTCAAGATTCTTCACAGTAAGCACGTTATTCCCCTATTACATTGTCCATCCCATCAAGRGATCTCTTACCCTTTTAGAGAAACAAACTTTTATTTTAAGTGTCTGTCCCTGATTTGGCAGAACTACTGTCTACYTATTCTTTTGCTTAGGCTACAACCCAATGTTTTAAAACCTTTGGTGCTGCTGTATATTCAGGTTGTTCCAATGAACAAATCCAATGAACAAATATTGCTGAGTTTGTGCTGGTTTTCTTTTGCATTTTCTCTTATTTCTGATTGTTTTGAATGCTGTTTCAATGACACTCCATTACCTCATCACTTTTGAAATGAATTGTTACATGCACTCAGCATGAAAAGGAGATAGAAAAMCAAAAATGTTCCCAGCTTTACCGTAGCTGCTGAAATTCAGCAACAGATAAGACTTCTTTCATTCATTAATACTAGAGACTATATATGTAATTTGGAGGAGGAAAGGGGAGCTGGAAAGAAAAATTCCAGTTTATATCAGTCTTRCTTATTCTGGATATAGTCCACTGGACTTAGCAGCCTATCTGCTAGTTTGCAGAAGTCTGCAGATAAAATGCACCTCTCAGTAAATGGCATCCTCACCCAAAGAAAAAAAAATAATTTACTGAACTGCAGATATTAGATGTGGGGTTTTGAATCTTAATTTGAAAACTTTCTGCTGTTGCGATTCTTCTGCATGAGTTACAAAGCAAAAAATATTACTTACTGCTGGAGCAACACCTAGTAAAATACCTTAAGATGTGAATTCTATTTCCTATTTACCATTTTTTTTTCTCATTACGTGTTCCAAAATTCTGTATCCAATAAAAATTCCACTTCTTAGTGCATACTATAAAATCCCCRTATTTTGCTTCATTTTCACGTTACAGTCAAATTTACTGTTTTAATTTGGCAAAATGCAGAGTGTGTTGATTATGATTAAGGAGCTACACAGTGAGGTAAAAACTATGATAAGTGAGATATAACTGCAGTACTATTAATGTACCATTTAACAAATTAAATCTTTAAATGATGTAGATTCACTAGAATTCTATTTGACGAATGTCAACATTAGAAAGCTACCTTTCTTATTGCTGTACATTGGAACACCTTCCTGACATAAATACACTAACGACTGGTAATGGGCATTAAATCTGCTCCCAGATACAGAATTTCAGATGAACCACGAGTAAAATAGAACAGGATTAAATGAGCTGCACATTTCCTTTTATTGCTTCACCCATGCTACTTCCATTCTGTGGATATCTTTTAATAAATTATTTCCAGTACTACCAAAAGAGTAATGCTCAAGAGTGCAGGATTCATTTCAAGAGAAAAAGAGTGCATACATTTCCTGGAAATACCWTTTAATGGGTCGATAGTAGAAATGCAAGTGTCTTCCTTGAGTTAACRTAATTTTTCACAGGTAAATAAAAGACAATTTTAACTATGCTCATATTTGTCATTTGGAAAAGAAAAAAAAAAAAAGCCTTTTCCATTTTGCTTTATAATCTAAGTATTACTCCAGCTCATACATACTGAAATATTTATCAAAATATCTGTGAAAAGGTGTTCTTTTCTACGTGCAGCATGCAAGTTATAAAGGTAGAATATAAGGACCTATTTATTAGTGCCTAGGAGTTTATTTTGAAGTTTTCTTGTATTTCTGATTCCTTTGTCACACCTTAAACCATATTATTGCTATTTCTAATCACACTGRACTATAAAAATATAGAATGTTCTTAAGTGGATTTTTCAACAAAAGGCCTACAGGCTAGATACCTCTAATTTTCTGATAATGCAAACCTGACATTCTAATTAGAAAATGTGTATWTTCTATGAAGTACCACTGCAATATCTGACTTTCTTTTCTCCTTGAAACAAMCTGCATTTTAAGATAAAATGAAAGGTTGACAGCTTCACAAGAACTTTTTGTTGCCTCCTGTTTTGGTGGATACAGACTGACAAAGATGCGCTGCCTGGAAGACAGTCACTAGGAGGCATTCCAGTGATTTTCTGAAACATCAGTTTAGTAAGAACAGGCCAGATGTCATTAGATAGTTTTGTGTGTCTGAGCTGCTAATGACAAAGAGAAAAGCACTCAAAAAATATATTTAAGCCCCATTGCCTTGTTGCTAAGTTTATTTATTTATGTACAGCTAATTTATACAGAAAAAAGGCAAAAAGTTTCATTTACTAGAACTTCAAAATACCGGACTCAAACTTTAAGTATCCTTGTATGTTCTTGGTGTATCAGAGTCTTTCTTGAAGTTCCAAAATTCCAAGGAATATAACCAAGGAACTGATTTCTCCTCCATTTTCAGGGGAATGCATTGTCCGTATGACAAAATGTAATTTGCAACTGGATGTACAGTCCATGTGTGAGTAAAGCAAAGAYATGTCACTTAAGATTTAAAATAAAATTAAAAAGTAGATAAACTCTGTTAATACTCTTAATTTTTAATTCYCCTGTTCCCTCCCTGGCAAATAATTCATTTCCTGTATTTAACTCTTATGAAGCTACTAAATGTATATTTTATGTTTGCTGAATATCTTTGATGTACATGCCACAAAGATTTTGAAACAGGGCAAAATCCCAAATGACAAAGAATTCTAGAAAATGTTCAGGCATATTTGAAGTAATGCACAAATTACTTTACAAATAATGCCAAATAATTCACTTGTGAATTTTCTAGACATTTACAGKTTTTTTGCCATCCCTTTGAAGAATTTCTTGATACTATTTATACATCAACTGCTCCCATGCAAGATAGTTATTKACAATGTTTTTTTCAAGATTTTTTAAATATAGTCACTTATGATAAAAAAGGGAGTATGATTAGCTGAAAATAGTCCTTCAAAAGGAAAGACAAGGCCAAGCAGATGTCACAGAAAGGCAGAATTCCAGTGACTAATCTGAGAAACATACAAGAAAATCAGTTATAAAGCAGAGCTAGCAAAAGGGAAAGTTTACTTAGATTACAGAAAATATCAAGAAATCAACATTTTGTAAACATATGGGGTGAATTTAAAATTTTGTGCCACATCTCRGATTCTACAAAGTCAAGGGAGAACAAATCAAGTCATGCAAAACACCTAGTCTATCATGACTTGGGTGGAAGAGAATGCAGTTTCAAAGAAAAGTTTGTGAYGGACATTTTTTCATAAATGTGTTTTCATAAAAATCATTTATTTTCACAAAAATAATAAAGGAGTTTCCAGGTAATGTCAGTGGAAGCAATAGTGGGGCAAAGAACATACCCTGGTACTGTGCTTCCATATTTTGTGATTTTTAAATCTGTTTTGAAAGAGAACTTATATTTTCAGAAACATCACAGTGCAACATGAAGTAGTTGACAAGATCATGATAAAAGGGTTGTTGTGCAGATTTGCAGCTAATGAGAAAAAAAACTTGAGAACTGAGAACTTGGTTTTATTTGTGAAGAAAAACTCAGCAATGCTCAAATGCAGTCACACGTTCCATAACTGCCTGCTTAACAAGTGGAAAATCTKTGTTTGGCAGAGGTGAAGGAAGTTTTAGTTGTAAAGTTGTGTGACAGAGGGTGAACAAAGATTTTAAAAAGCTCTAATAACCCTCAAGGTTCTAATTTGTGAGCAAATTTACAAAATACAAAAAGTATAAAACTATTGAGCAGCAAAATCAGGGTCAACTAATTACTAAGACATTGTCTTCTGAGGTCTTTTTCATCCTTTCTAATGAAATCTAGATTAGGAAGAATTCATTCATCTCATAGTATAAATCATGTCTGAGAATGATGGTCCTACAAAGAGGCATTGTAAAGTTCTGGGCAGGATACAACAGAGAAAGATGCATATAAAGTGCTTTAAGAGGTCTTCTACTATCTATCTGTCTTTCCTTCCGGGAAAGAGTTGCTATTTCTCCCTGTGGCTTGATATGGAATTAATCAGCATTGGCAGTTTGGGAACTGTATTCCAACTTYGGATCACCAGACTTAGAGATATGCCTTTTTTTCCCACTGATAGAGAAACCATTTAAAATATGAGGACTGACATGGTTGCTCTTCCAGCTTTTTCTGGTTTAGAGCGTCCAGATCTTCTGTGTCAGCTTGACTCTTTTCTGCTTGTTTGAGGGGCACTGAGGAACTTTCCATCAGAGCCTGAACTGGACAACTGTGGCATAATAAATCYTGGACTTCTTTCTGAAATTTCCTAACTGGTTTAAAACATTCTTTGYCAGCATTTTTCACTGCATCTCTTGCATGTTCAAGCTCAGCAGGACTCTGCAAAAGGCTCTGTCTTTACGCTGGAGAGTTTAGTGTTCACAGCTACAAACATAACTCATTGAGCTTTCTTTTTAGAAAACAGATACTGCACATCAGAAGAGCCTGATATTCTTCCTATGACTAAGTTAGTTCAGCCTCTCATGCTGCAGTCCCCTAATATTCTTGTCAGGAAGAAGCTGTGAGTTTTYCTTTCAAGGAAATGAGTGAGTTGAGATTTGGGTTCTTAAAAATATATCACCAAGATAATTCTTTAYACACTGCATGGTGGAATGAACCTTTTCTTCAGCTGCTTGGGGACTGCTGCCTATCATTTTGATATGTGCTTTCTAGAGACAGTTTGTTATAGGCATTGAAAACATACAAAACCCCAGCAGCAGAGCACATTACTGAAATACAGTGTTAAAAGTGTTCACCATTGCAACAGCAACAACAACAAAAAGCTATTCCATTTCTTATTTTGACTTTTTCTGCAAGAAAAGTCTCTTCTTGTTGTCAAAAATACAGTTTGGAATCTTACTATGCATATCTCCCTGACGTGCATTAAAACAGTATCTTTTGTGGCTTTTAATKAAGTTGCAGGAAGTGCTAATGCCACCTTTTCTTTGGAGTGTTATAATGTCAGAATTTGTCCGCTAGTGCAGCTTGAATAGGGTTCATGATTAACTCTTGTTTAATGTATTAGTTTTGTTAAAAGCCTTGCTTGCAGAAGTTCAGCAAATGTTAGCTTTTCTGGAGAGGCCCCACAGTAAACAGTAAAACTGTTGAAGTAATATGTATATCCATCAGATACTTTTCTCTTTCCAGTTAAAAGCACTTTAGAGCTCCTTTTATGAAAAAGATACTGTGTGCAATGCAAGGTAAGGGCCAAGAATAATTGTTATTCACCCTGTGAAACACAAAAGAATTGAAAAGTACATCAGTCAGTCCAAGGGCTTTGCATCAAGGAGCACAGAGCTAAAAAAGTCTTTACAGAAAGGAGTCTTTCTTCCAGCTTGTGAGGAAAGAAAAACCCTGGGGGAACCTGACATTCAACTCTGTCCTGGGAGCAGTAACTTTTAAAAGCTAGGACAGGCAGCAGTGTAAAGTGGCTGTCCTATTCACAGTGAATGGCTTGAGGTCTGCTGTAAAAGACCAGGTAAGAGCCCTTGCAGACTTAGCCAAGACAGAGTGGTGTTGATTTTGGTTGTTAGAGAAAAACTGAAAACAAAATGGAATGCCAATAATGCTCTGAGGCAGAYATTTGGCCTTCTGGGTGAACTTGTGAGGGTACTGCTTTTCTGCAGGCCCATGGCTCAATTGCGTATTTATCTGTACAACTCCAAAACAGCAGTCCTCGGTCCTGCAGAGCATACTCTGGTCTTTAGCATCCCTAGACCTGTACACACAGACCTGATAGCAACAATGGCCACTCACACWGTGATGGTTATTTTGGGAAAAGATATTGCGCTGGATCCAACAGCCAAAGAGACAAGAGGCTACTGCAGCCCTGTGCCCCATGTCCAACCAGAAATGAGTCTGAAGATGTGTTCCCAGTATGTACATGCACACAGTGTACACATGCACACCGCATCTTTACACATACACATGGATGGTGACGTGCGGAAAACGGACTCCCCCATCTGTAAGACTGTAAAGTAGGTATGTTTATTCAGCGCTGGGCAGCACGGGGGG
>JASVER010000143.1:288932-367892 GCA_030449065.1 Oceanodroma leucorhoa | reverse complement strand
AAAAAAAAAAAAAGTTTGTCTAGTTTCCAGAATCAAAACTAGCATTTCTTCATGATGCTGCATGGGAAATTACAGCTTAGACTGACAAATTCCCAGCCAATACTTGGATTCAAATATTAAAAGATAGCCCTTGAGTTCAAATCCAGATGAAATACCATGTGAGCTAAAGAAACACAGGTCCCATGCTAAGACTAGAATTTGTTTGTTTGTATGAAGTCCTTTTGGTTTAATCTAAGAATCATTATTAGTCCTTTTATAATGACAGGAACACTTCCAATTCTACCCCTTTCTCTGGTTTTGTGCTCACCCTTACCATGTTCCTCTGGGTCCTAACGTCAATGGGACCAGTCCCCTTCAGGAGGAAGGCAGAGTTGGGGATTGCAGCAAGCAGTCAGCATCCCAAGGCTTTCCCAAGACCAGCATGTCAACATTGGGGGTTTATTCCTGTTCTTGCYGAGTCTGCTTGAGGTCACTTTTGTACACTTTCTAAGATGGGCTGCTTACTTTATAAAGCTGCAAGTTAAAACATTATGTACAAGATTTACCATATATTTTACGTATGTTCTGTCAGTAAATATTTGTTATGGTATCATGCTGTGCTTGGACTTACAAGTCATCTGCCTTCATCTTGTGCTTGCACTTTTGGAAGCCTTTGTTACTATCTTGTTTGGTTTGTTTGGTTGTGTTTTTTTTTAAGGTGTTTTTTTTACTAACAACCTTCTAGCTGAGATTTCCTGATCACCTGAATGATGTTTTATTAGCACAAATAATCACACAGACATCCATCTTCTAAGATCATTAACAGTTCATTCTGTAAAAATAATGACCTATTAGAAGACAGGCAGGCACATATAGACATATACAGACACAGACACAATGCTTGGGTAATGACTTGCAACCACTGCCCTCTGACAACAGTAACATCAGTGGTACACAAACGCAACTATTTTACATCAGTGACTCCCCATGTATACCACCTCACTTTCATTTTGCTTAGAATTTCTGCTTGGTAATACAAATACGTCTAATACAAATGTACCACAAGTTTTGATAAAAGTAAGATTCRGCATTAAACACCTCCAACGGGAAAAAATACCCTAAACCTGACATTAAATACAATTAATACTAGTGTCTATAGTTTAGTTGTTTACTTTACAAATATTGATCAATAATATGAGGTCAGATCAGAGTTATTTAAATTTTTTTTTTCCAAGTTCTTGAACATGGCAAAACCCATGGTACATTACAGACAAAATGTAAAAGAGTACTTCAGATCTTTGTTTGACTATAAGGTTTTTTTTATGAAGCATATTAAAWTGATCAGTATTAAATAAGAAAATGATTAATACAAAGACAGAAGTTAAAAGAGTACAGCTATGCCACTCAGGAATAGCTGTTTAAGCCCCATAGTGTACATAAATTCTAGTTTGGTTAATTACATACTGTTTGCCTAAATGCACAGTATACTTTAAATGGGAAGAAGGTAATCCTCAGAAGTATTCCTTATTCTACTGTGCACTGCTCTTACACACTAGCAAGCATACTGAAGGAATTTGAAATTGAACAGGAATTTTCCATATCCCTATATAAAGGAAAAATCATATGACTATCTCACACTAATCTTCTATGATTAGCCTATCATAATATGAAAWGTACAGATGTGCTTAACTTTACAGAGAAATGTCTGCTCGTTTCTACAAATATAAACTTTCAGGAGCAGAGCTCTGCCTATGAACTACTCGAAGACTGAAGATACAGGGCCACTGTTTAAAAGATGGGTAGATCTTTGGTGTTTTGGGTAAATAATTTATTTGCATTCTAAATTTGAGCAGAAATTCCTCTTAAAAAGTCAAGAAGTATTAATGGGGGCAGACCAGAGGTTATCTCATTACCTTGGAGGCCAGAAAGGGAGAATTTTGAACAGCAGTACAGATGCTGATTAATGTAATAGGTTAATAAAGGGCAAGATAAAAAGAATCACCTMATAATAAGTGCATTACATTTAAGGAATTAAAAGCCTTAATAAGGAAATTATTCACAATTGTTAACATTCACTGATCCTGGTGAATATGCAGTTATGTTTTAAAATGTGTGTAAAAGCTAGAAAGTTGTTGTTTTCAAAACAAGATTAATCAGACAGAGACTCCATAAAAAAAACAAGCTGAGGATGCATGGTCAGCCACCTGCTAGTATTTGCTTTATTTCACAAAAACTATTTATGTTAGAGCTTTGCTATTTTTTTATTGTTACTATAGCTATTTTCCCTAATTTGTCACCTTCCTCAGACAGGTCTTCCAATTTCTGAAATTAATTGAAATCCATATGTTAAAGAAAGCCAACAGAAAGATGTTGACAAGATTGAAAAGATGTCCACAAGGAAGCAAATTGTTAAAATTACCTATAACTACCACATGTTAATTTATTAAATTCATTCAAGCCTTGGAGGCCTTTTAAATTTCTCATTGATCTTTGGATGCAATAAATGCTATCTCCCATAAAGAAGTGGCCAGAACAGTTAATCACATCATTTGCTCTACCTGATGTGTTTCACTGCTTCAGAGACCTGAGCAGGGAGCAGTAAGGGTCCAGCATGCACTTCTTATGAACATGACCACGCATGGATGGTAACTTCCAGGAGACCTGATTCTTCAGAATTAAAGGAAAGAACAGACACATGCCTCTGAGCGAGAAAAGTTACATCACTTTCGCTTTTCCCTCAAAAATTCTTTAAGTTTATGAAAATAGTCAGATGTAAAAATTCCCATGAAAAAAATAGTGTCATCTGCAGACTGAGAAGAACTGRTTGCTTTCTATATCATCTTGTTCAGATGCCACTGTAAATTCCTAGCTCTTATGAAATTGAAGTTACAATTTGGAAGTCCAGCCTTGACTGTTTTATACATGTGCTCAATCTGCCAATCTGAAGACATTTGGAATTAAAAATGGAGTCTGTTTTTCGTTTTTAGTATTTGTGTYAATAACTTCTAATTAAAACATTTGCAAGATATCCATAACATTAATTTATGAAGAAAATCTAATGGAGTTCGATTGGACTTCTCTTGTAAAAACATTTTCAATTCACTGAGGCCTTTAAAAGACATTGATGTTAATTACAAAGGTGTCAGAATGTGCTTAATTGATATCTAATTTGCATGGAGGTGACAGAAGAGAAAGCAAACCTTAAGAGATTTGGAAGTGTTTTCTCTAGGAATATACATCTGTCTGCCAGTAAGCAGTGCACAGATTTCACTAATGTGTGAAAGTGCCCTTGATTCTACATCAGAATTTGCCAAGAAACTTGCCTATAATCAAAGATTTTGGTTAGAACTATGTGAAATATATAATACAATTACACAGTCCTTTTAGTTGGAGCTATTACTTTCAAATAAACCTCTAGAATTATTTTTTATATCCCATGCTGTAATTTATTTCTTGAAAAGCTTGACATGTGTCACTGCGTCCGTTCCCTTATCATCATATCTTGTTCCTGAACTTTGAATTTGGTTATAAGAAATTAACTGATTCTTAGAGGAGAGAAATGGTGGCAGATGAGATAGCTTTGCTAACTGAAGCCAATTRCACATGCATTTCAAAGAAGGAAAAATCGCTTTCCAACCTGTGCTCATTGAAGTCAATYGTCAGGTAAACTGCATCTTGTTGAAGCAGGTTCTTACTGATTTCAGTGTAACCAGCTTTTATTTAATTAGTTTTTATTTATTTCAGGGTAATGAAAAATAACATATGCAATACATTTAAAAGAATTCTTCTCCTTTTAGAGCATTAATGTGGAACTAGAGTTGCTCTGCATAACTGCATTAGTAAACAAATTAATTTACATTTTATTTTACATYAGTAGTGTAATTGGGATCCTAAAGTGTAATATACAGGAAGGAATAAAAGCAGGAACGAAGTCCTGCAGCTACTAAAGGRTGGAGATGCCAGACTCCAATTAAGACATTCTTTTGTCAAGCCTTATCTCTGAGGTTTGCGAGATTAACTTTAAAAAAATGGCTGGCTTTTATCTCCACTGCTATTGGTTTTAATTCCACAATTTAAAAGGATCCTTTTTGAGATTAACGTTAGGGAGCCAATTTCTTCCACTGTGTCTTACCAGTAACATTGGCCATCTTTTGGGATAGATTGYATAGCTAAGAGGAATTTTAATTCTGCCTCAACACCCCTTGCTTTCCACCCCAAAAAAATTTCTTTTAAAAACAGCTTTGCTTCTGAATACAGTTTACTCTAAGGCTTATATGCTGAGTAACACATCCCGCAGATGTGGTTATACACTATAATGAGTGCATATGTTGGTGTCTTGCAATGTAATGATTATTTGTGTAAAAATGACTGTCCAACTACCTATTTGTGAAGCTTACAGTAAATATTTGTACAGAACATATGACAGCCGCATGAAAGAGTCTCCTCCTCAGTTCATTCATAGCCTTGCATCAAAAGTAACCCTAGTGAAGTAAATTAGCTAGTAGGAAAGTAGAAACTGAAAAGAAGAAAAATCCAGCTCAATGGCATMTTAAACCTAAGGTGGGAACATACACCTCTAGTTTTGAACATACAAAAATGAATTTGACAGGTGCCCAGAGGACACAGAAAAAGTGACTCCATAACAAGGCTGAACCTGAATAAAGTGTTAGCCTGAAGATCCAGAACTACACGTTATACTGATAGCACTACAAACTTTGAAGTAATTATAGCTTTTTTTTTTTTCAATAACAGAAACTAGATGGTCATCTGTGCAAATTAGTCCTTATAGGCATAAGTCAGTTATTACACCTGAAATTCTGAAAARCCAAGGAGTCTAAGTAAAACAGTTGTGCCTCAAATGTCTTATTTCAAGCTATTTTTAATCTAGGGATTTTAGTAAATTTACTCCAGATGGATGTACGTACTGTGTGAAATACATTTTCAGGAAGYGTGCCAAGTGCTCACATTGAATCAATGCCTCACCAAGCTGCTATGAGTATAATATTTTCCAGATAACTCAGTTTTGATTTCTCCTAATTACTAACAGCCTTACAGCTCTTTTTACAAGGCGGGTTTTACTGAACATCCTGACCAAACTCCTTGTTCCTACAACTATGTTCCACTGATTCTGAACAACAGGGCTTTGAACTTGACAATTGCTTTTCTTTGTATTTTCAGTGAAGTGATTTGCTTATCCTGCATAGAAAAGCTCAGTGATAAGTGGGCCACTGCTAGACTGTGCAGCATAAGCATTGCAAATCATCTGGGATTGCTGTGCACAAGAGAAGTGGAAAACTGCATAAGCTGTTGCTCTGATTGTAATTACATGTCATGGAAGTCTTGGACAGCCCTTAGAGAATTGCACAGAGCCCATAACATGTGGTAGGGAAAGTTGCAGAAGTTCAGAGTTTGGCAGTCAAATCTAGCTAGAAAAATTTGATAAAGAAACCTATATACAGATTGCTATAGTGCTGCAGACCTACATCTGACTTGTGTAGTGTCATGTCACTGACCAAGTAAAATACCAAATGATCAAGAGGGCATGTAAAAATCCTGGTGTAAGAAGGCATATGGAAATCAAACTGTCATTCTAAGYCTAATTCCTCAATATCTTCTTGGAAAGGGGGTGGGGAGGGGGATGAGTACKGTAAATAATACTTCATGCATATAATGATGATTTGTACAGTACTTATTGTTCATATTTTTTCCATTCCCACTACATATTCAAATAAAGCACTTGAAAATTTCATTATCTGCCTATAGGAAATAGTTTGACAGAGAACTTTTGGAAGAGAATTACTCTGATATCAAAGTCAGTTATCACAAGATATTAGAACTGACTTKCAAAATCAAGCAAGTATGAATTCAAATGCTCTGGTGCCATAATCCAACACTATCTTGAAATATTCCTTTCTTCCATTGGGTTAAAAAAGTAATCATACAGTATACTACAGTATTGAGATTTCAGTTTGTTTAGTCTTTAAAAATCACTTTTAGTCTAAGYTTTTTAATAAGGCTTAAGACATACCTGGCTTTGTAATAGCTGCTTTATTATAAAAGTATACTTTAAAAGAACATGCTAAATAGYAAACTCTCTTGGGTGCCTAACTCAAATTGCTGAGTGAAGTCTCTTTGCCAGTCCTATGAATGAGGTTAATCCTAATTATTAGTGAGAATGTTTTTTTCCCTTGTCTTAAAYATCTATTAATATCATAGGAAATTCAATTTGGAGACTAAAAAGACTCTTCCAATGATCAGTATCATAAATGATCATTTGACCTAACTTTATTGACACATGAACAAGCACCCATGAAAATAAATGCCCTGTGCAAAATCTAACTAGWCTAAAACACAAGGCTAAGGTAGGTTAATCCTTAGAATTTCTTAATGGCACTCGTACTCATCTATTAGTGCCTCCTGAGATACTTCCAATATTTACTGTATTCTTTTCTACAGTGACCTCAAATACTTATTTTTTTCTTAGGCCAGAAAACAGAACAACTCTAATTCATAAATCACACTCTGGTAAAAACCTTTCTCTTGGTTAGTACCACTCCATTCCTGAAGAGAAGTATTTCAGTATTCTAACTTAATTTAACTCATAAACGGGCTTTGCTATATGTATGTCAGAGCACATTGCGGGCCGACTGCTCCCCGAGGGCCAGGATCCAGGGAGATCTGTGCCGGGCTGTCTGGGCAGGGTATGTCCCACCCCCCAGCYAGGGAGCAGGGCAGCCGGGGGACCTGGGGCAGCCCCAGCCCCAGGCATTGGGCACCTCCRTGGGGACRGGGACAGCCYGAGGCATGTCCGGACACCAGCCCGCAGGTCAGGCCTGGTTCAGCAGGGCCCAACGTAGCAGCGCGGTGGTGGGACTGGGGATGGACATCCTTGCTGGGGCAGGACTGATGGCCCTGGGGGACCTGACATGGGGTCCTGGGCCRTGGGCAGGTGTCCTGGGGGCAGATCACAGCCTGTGAGTGCCCGCCRGGCCCTGGAGGTGGAAAAGGAAGGATAGACCTGTTCAATGTGCACATACATGAGTAATCTTACTTTTCTTTTGAATTTGCAAATTTTCCTTTGGCTGTGGTGTAATGAAGCATGCACATATATTTTATAAAACATTTAGTCATACATCTGGTGTTTCTCTTGCTATGAATCTGTCATCCTCTTCTGACTTTTCAGTGGCATAAGAATATCTTGCCTGTGACCCATTTAACTTCATMTGAATTTTATCAAGGCACCCAGCCAGCGGCGGAAATAATATATTGCTCATGCATTAAACTTATACCAAGTAATTCCTAAAAATCTTTGCAAAGGACTTYTGTATAATTCAGAAAATTCAATGTGCCATAAAGTAGTTGGATTGGCTGCAGGTTATCGCATGTGATTTAATCAGCCAATGAACCTCAGTGTTATAAAATCATCAATGAACATCAKGGTTATAAAATCATCATGATCAGTAATTAATAAACTAAAAATGAGCCACTGAGCATGATGTAGACAGGACTTGTTGCTACAGTAACCCAATGTCATATTGCTGAGAGAAGCTCTAAGTTCTATTTATGAAGGCTAAGCATTTCTTACCTGTACATACAGGCTTACTTAAAAGTTGAAGACTGATATGCAGCCTGGTCTGCATTTGGTGATGCTTTGTAGAGTGTTATGTTTAGCTRTAAATGTTGTAAGTGCAAGAAAGGAGTCTCAGACCTTCAGGTCTCTGCATTGATTAGTACCTGTACAAATCATGCTAATATATTTAAAAAAACAATTGACTGAAAAAATTTTACTTGATGTAGTTTGAAGTAACTATAATTCAGCATTCGTGAGATTTTCATGACGTCCTTTTCATACAGAATGAGTTTGCTGTAATGGCTAGAGCCTAGCTGATCTACAGACTCCCTTCCAGTCTGTGAACTGTCACAAAGTAAGCCTCCTTACTTTTTGTCACAGGTGATGGTTTCAGTAATGCTTTTAAAGGGCTGCAAATAACTGTGTATTCTGGATGCCTGCAGAAACTTCCTTTGAAAAGTCATCTGTTGACAAATTATTTCTCCCTCTTCATCCCCAAGGATGTGAATCTTTCATTGAGCTTGACTTGGATACAACATTATTATTCCATCTCTAGTCTTACAGCTCACTTTCCCATAGTAACCAAGTGGCTGATCRTATTGTACCTGAACTGTCAGCCCATTCCACTGCAGTGTTGCCCAGGCGACTTGAAAGTATGATTCTTATTAACTCTTCATGAGAGTCAAAATCTTTCATAATGCATCTCTAAATGCTCTGCTGGTGGTACTTTGGTAAAGTGTTACTATATGGAACACTACTGACATACAGATATTTTGCAGTCTCCCCTATTCCATTAATATTGCCTCAGTTCTGCTTTCACCTGGGCTCTGCTGTAAAAATCTGCTGAATGAATACTAATTAAAGTCTTTTACAATGCAAAACAAATAACTAGTAGTTTACTTGAAACTAGCTTCTGTTTTGCCATCTTCAGTAGCCTTTGAATTAAGTGTTGCAGGTGCGTGTACTTAAAACGTAATGTAYCTATGAACATCAAAAACTAACTATATTCTTGACTTCTAAAGAAAGACTTAGGAGAAGGTTCATACACCAGATATTTCCTCTAAATTCTCATTCCAGGCAATCTACTTTACTAGTAGCAAAACTATTCCTCATGRTTACTCTCAAGTAAGACATATCTTTAAATGTATCCAATGTCTGCACATTTAGATACTAAAAGTAGAACTCAGTACTCAGTACTCTGAGAGCCCAGAAAACTCTTTCAGTTGCTAACACCCAATATTACCTCTGCTGACATAAAATTAATGTTTGTAACAAGAATTCAGTTTCCAGGTGGCCTGCTTTCTAATGTAAAACTCGCGGGGGGGGAAGCCCGGGGGGGTGGGAACCAACTATCATTTAAAGCTTGAGCTTAATATTATTTGGAAATGTTTGTGTAGCCTTAAATGTTTTATTAAGCATTCAGATGACTTACAAACTAAATATCAGATCCAGTGTACAATCCCAGCAAGTGGATAAAAAAAAAAAGTCCTTTGATGGCCAAAGAAAATAGTCACAAACTCTATCCTCTACTATGGGCCTGGGTTGTGTGATTCTAACAGGTTTCCCCCAGCTGTTGCTACAAACGCATCTGTTTTAAGTCATTCCTCCACACAATTAAAGCACAGCTGCTGGACGGACAGACTAAACTCTCACTAGCTATTTTCTAATTGACTTCTAAATTARGTCCTTAAAGGAGATCGTATGAACATAGTACTTTAAATGTTATGAAGATTAAAAGTATGGAAAGTATTGTGGAAAGTATTTATCTGGTCTGTGCTGACTATAAGGTTAAGTAGAGACAACTGGTGTTCGAATCACTCCTACAAACTACTTTTGAGAATCGATTGTAGGGCTGGAGATCTTCAGAAGGGAAGAGAGACGGCTGGAAGAGAATATGACTAAGAATCACAAAATCATGAAAGTAGTGCCTAAACTGAATACAGAAGTGTTATTCACCAAATCCTGCAGCACTAGAACAAGAAGGCTTTCACTGAAATAAGTAGATCAGTTTAAAACAGATAAAAGTGCTTTTATATTCTACAATTGTTGAACTTCTGGAATTTCCTGCCACTGGAGATAAGATAGCAGAAGTATCTTGTCCCTTTTTCAAGCTGCTGTTTCTGTTAATGAAAAGGACTTCAGACAGATAGAAGRGACAACAGACAGAAAGGTGCCCTCCAGCATCCCTTGTAAAAAAGGTTGTGGATGCTGTGAAATTATGAGGGAAAAGGACCACAACTAGTTGCAAGGTTCACATGCTCTCTCTAAATAGCATCTATTACTATCGCTGCTGGAGCCAGCATCCTAAACCATGCACATCATTGATCTGACCCAGCTGGACACTAATGTTTTGATTTTAGATACTTTCTTTTAAATTATTTATTTATCATAAAAATATATCTTGGTATGTCATGTATTTCTTTTCTTTCTTCTTTACGCATTCCCCTGCATCACAAACAGCGTGGCCAGCAGGTCGAGGGAGGTGATTCTGCCCCTCTACTCTGCTCTGGTGAGACCCCMYCTGCAGTRCTGCRTCCAGCTCTGGRGYCCTCAGCACAAAAAAGACATGGACCTGTTGGAGCGGGTCCAGAGGAGSRCCASRAAAATGATCAGAGGGCTGGAACACCTCTCCTATGAGGAAAGGACAAGGGGCAAAGGTTTTTACTGTTCTACTGACAGAGGGTAAATTTAGATTGGACATAAGAAAGAGTTTCCAATGGGAGTGGTGAGACAGTGGAACAGGTCGCCCAAAGAAGTTGTGGATGCCCCATTCTAGGAAGTGTTCAAGGACGGGKCTTTGAGCAAACTCATCTAGTGGAAGATGTCCCTGCTCATGGTGGGGGCAGGGTGGACTGGATGATCTTTAAAGGTCTCTTCCAAGCTAAAGGGTTCTGTGATTCTATGACTCTACGATTCTATGACTGTGTACACTTTTGGCACTTTTGGCAGTATATTATGCCTAGCCACCTAGATGATAATGTGAACTAATTGACTGATAGAGGAGGGGAAAGAAATGCTTTCACAATATGAGGTACACGTTTCTGTGTGTATGGGCTCGTTTCAGCATATGAAAAGTTTTCAAGGATTTCCAGAACATAAGGACACCTGGTTTGTAAGGTTATCTGCTTAACAGCTAAGAAACAGCATGACATGAAAAAAAGAGACAGGAAGCCATAAATTAATCTCATAGCTAGACAGGCTGTAACAAGCAGTAGATAATTCAGATAACAATAAATACCAGAACCCATAGATCACTGATTGACAGGCCATCGGAGGAACCACAATTGCAACAGTGGGGAGGTTCAACCAGAGCTTTGTAACTGACAAGAAAGTAAAGCAAGATAATCACAGTTTGCATGGCAAAGAGCAGACTTATGGGACATCTGAGCAGGCTTGTGGAAATGTGTGAAACTTATTATGGGCTACCTAAGGGAGAAGCCAAAAATGGTGAAAAGGATTGATCAGGGTGGATCAGGGGAAAACAAGCTTGTAAAAAAGCAGAGAAGGGGGATAAAAGAGGTCGGCCCTGTTTAAAAAGGCTGCTCATTACTAATCTTGTCTGACTGAGGTTTGAGCCTAAGCAATGTCCACTTTATCTTCTTAGTAAATGATAGAATAGAATAGAATAGAATAGAATAGAATAGAATAGAATAGAATAGAATAGAGTAAAATAGAATAGAACAGTTCCAGTTGGAAGGGGCCTACAACGATCACCTAGTCCAACTGCCTGACCAATTCAGGGATGACCAGAAGTTAAAGCACTAAGGGCATTGCCCAAATGACTCTTAAACACTGACAGGCTTGGGGCATTGACCGCCTCTCTAGGAAGCCTGTTCCAGTGTTTGAGCACTCTCTCTGTAAAGAAACGTTTCCTAATGTCCAGCCTAAACCTCCCCTGGCGCATCTGTGAACCATTCCCAGGCATCCTGTCCCTGGATCCCAGGGAGAAGAGCTCAGCACCTCCCACTCCACGTCCCCTCCTCAGGAAGCTGCAAAGASCAATGAGGTCGCCCCTCAGCCCCCTTTTCTCCAAACTGGACAAACCCTTAGCTGCTTCTCACAGGACATGCCATCCAGCCCTGTCACCAGCTCTGTTCCCCTCCTCTGGACGCATTCAAGGACCTTCACACCCTTCTGAAGYGGTGGGGCCCAGCACTGCCCACAGCACTCGAGGCGAGGCCGCACCGACGCTGCAGACAGCGGGACAGTCCCCTCTCTYGGCCGGCCGGTCGTGCTGTGGTTGGTGCACCCCAGGACGCGGTTTGCCCTCTCGGCTGCCAGGGCTCACTGCTGGCTCCTGCCGAGCCTGCTGCCGGCCAGCACCCCCAGATCCYGTTCTGCAGGGCTGCTCTCCAGCCACTCCTCTCCCAATCTATACTCCATCCCAGGTGCAGAATTCAGCATTTATTCTTGTTAAAAKTCATGCCAYTGATGATTGTCCAATGCTCCAATYTATTCAGATCCCTCTGCAAGGCCTCTTGTCCCTTGAGAGAGTCAACAGCACCTCCCAGTTTAGTATCATCAGCAAACTTGCTAATGGTGTATTCAACTCCTGCATCCAGATCATTGATAAAAATGTTGAACAGAACTGGCCTTAGAATTGAGTCCTGAGGAACACCACTAGTGTTCCTAGTGATATTCCTAAATATTTTCTGTGTGGTCTTGTGCTCTATTTTATGTATGTGTGTGTATTCACGAATCACTAGCAAACTTCAAGCTGTTCTAGTTGATGAGATGGAGGAGACAAAAGTCTGGAAAGACCCAACGCCAGATCTGGGGACTGAATAAATGGGTCCCAGGGTCCAGGTGTCCAGGCTTGGATACCACACAGGCATACAGTCTGGCCAAGGGTTCAAGGTCCCGTGAA
The DNA here is from genome assembly GCA_030449065.1 of Oceanodroma leucorhoa. Classification (NCBI taxonomy): domain Eukaryota; kingdom Metazoa; phylum Chordata; class Aves; order Procellariiformes; genus Oceanodroma; species Oceanodroma leucorhoa. The sequence continues at coordinate 355,476 of JASVER010000143.1, read as the reverse complement.
CATGAGTGAGAACATAAGATGAGGATGTGTGCATCTACAGTCTACAAACAGACATGTTTATGTGGGTGTTGGTAAAGGCACTTGTCATTCTGTCTGCGTTGATCCGTGTGGTCAGCAGTGTATGCATTATGTAGGTGTGTATCTGCTTCCTTGGGACCCATGCTCAGGTTTGCTTCTGGCTGGACATGTAAATGAGAACACGTCATGAATGGGCCATTTAGACCGCTTAAAGAATCACCACCAAAGGTATCAGCAAAAGTGGTTTTATTGAAATACGATGTTGCAAAAGTGCGATGTAACAAAGTTCGATGGCAAGGTTCACTTTATTACTGTACTGGACAAAGGATATAACAATGATTCCACGCTACCAAGACAGAATCAAAGTTATCAAGACAAAATCAAACCTACCAAGACAAAAATTAAAGTTACCAATACAGAATCTTAGTGCACTATAATACAAAGTTATGCATGATATCGGTCACTTACCAAAGATCTGCAGTTRGTAAGAGGTGTCTYTGCCTCGAGGAGCAACCTTGAGAGGCAACCCAGCTCAAGGGGAGACCACCACCATGCAGCCACGCTGCTTAGCAGGGAAGGCTCAAAGAAGGCTCACTCAGGCTGTCATATTTATGGAATAAAGTGGTTCGCYTGTAGTCAAATTGCATGCAATGGAAAAGATATGCATRAGACTCCTTGYACCCACAACWTTCTTTGTTCCTTGATAAATGAGCCTTGGAGAAGCCACCTGCTATTCATGTGTTAAYCACATGATCAGTGTTCCAAGCTCATCTGCATCGACGCTCACTGTGTCACTCTGATCCTTTGTGGGTTTCCAGAGAACAGTTGGGAACTAGAGAAGTTCTTAGCCTGGTTAATGGCATAGACCTTTACCTCCTTTGGAGCCTGAACCAGACTACCACTAGTTTGGTCAAGGAGTTGAGTGCATCTATCACAGAACAGCAGCAACTTCATCTAGCAGAAGTGAGACTAGAAATCCCCTAGGCCTTGCAGTCTGCAGGATCTGGCGTTCCCTAAACACTGATGTGCTATCATAGACYAAGATGTGCCACAATTTGGTTCAAGACAAATTGAACCGGAGTTTTACTGACTGTATGTTTAGTAATTCTTACCTTCCTCAATAGTAGGACTTGTCATAAATTCTGCCTTCAAAAAGAAATGCAGCTTTCCTAATGAAATGGTTTATGAATAGTAAGGAAATTAAAAGCAAATCTCGCTCCATCTGAAAGTGTCRTCAAGGATGGGCTTTAGATAGTGATAAACCCTTAAAATGTTATTGCTTAYATTGGAGGAAAGAGTTTATATGATAGTGCCAGGATATAAATAACAAACAATGGCCACCTGCAGTTGCATGAAGTTCATGTTGTGTGCATGAAATGACTCTGATAGTACAAAGTGCTCTAGTAGTTYGACGTGTCTCTAATTGGATTTAACAATCCACTTAATAATGTCAACCTAATGCATTCCACAAAGTGGTAATACTGACTACATTGTTTAAAACATAGCATTTTCTTCCACATATTAAAAATATTGTTTGGGAAACACTTCTGTGCACTTCTGAGAAAATCATAAGGTATAAAAATTGTAGACAGACCAGTTCACTGAAAGGTGCATATCGTTATCACCCTTGCACATCCCTTACTAAAATAAAGACACATTTTATAAATTGAAGGTCTTTTACCTAACCAGCTAAATATCATRGGTGATCTGACCTATGCAAGAATGTGACTCATCTCTCTATACCTTTTGCTATGCCCTTTTCTGCCTAAATCCACGTTCTTACCTCTTCCTTTTCAATTTAGTGAGTCATGTAGCTCTAAATACAAAAAGAGTCATTATACTCTAATTTAATTCATATACATTCTACAGCTCATTTGACACCATTAATGTCAAGATTGAATGGCCTCTTCCAAGCAATGATTCATTAGCATAACACACGCATTATAATGTTTGTCTTTCAACAGAATTTTCACCATTTATCTATCAGCACTAAAAGTTTCCCATGAAAATCTATGGGAAAAGGGGAGCTGTTTGCTGATGTTTGATATTTATATGTGCTCTGCTTTTTTTGTGTATTTCATTTACTTTGTCTGATTAAAAAGATAACTTACAACACCARAATTAAAGTGTTCATAAATTCAAAAGCTACATCTACCTATTGATCAATAGGATCAGATTTGAGTAATACAACAGCTGTATTGGGAGGACTTTACCTTTCTAAAATDTGTATTCTAAAGGGTCTTTATTTTGGTCTATCTCTGTTCTCGTGATGTCAGCTGAATGTCCRTTAGCAAAGCACCTTGATTTCACTCTAAAGAACATCTTGTGGTTACCTGTCATCTGAACAGAATCCAGCCCACCCTCTTAGATACACCACAATGTGAACTGAAAAACAGTAGGCTGGGAGGAAGGATGTTCACTTTCAAAACACATTCTTAATCAGAAGTAAAAGAATAACGTACATGCACCCTTAGGGTCTTAGCTGCTATCAAAACTGACTATTTGTGTAKCTTATCAGTAAAACATGAGGGAGAATGAAATGAAATGTGACTAAGTTCTTTTGCTTTTCCCAGAACTCTTGCAAAAGATATTCACTAACTACAGTTAAATGCRTACATGAGTATATTTTCCTGTTTTAAAGAACTTACACAATTTCACTAGCAAAGATTTATTATTTTACACCACTAAAGGTCTGTGTCATTTTAACTCTCAGTGCTACTGAAAATTTGTGTCTTCATTATGCAAGGTGATTACTCTAAGCATAGACTTTATTATTTGGGTAAGTATCCTGGTTTTGCCTGGGATAGAGTTAATTTTCTTCCTAGTATAGTGCTGTGKTTTGGATTTAGTATGAGAATAATGTTGATTACACACTGATGTTTTAGTTGTTGCTAAATAGTGCTTACACTAGTCAAGGACTTTTCAGCTTCTCATGCCCTGCCAGCAAGAAGCTGGAAGGGGGCACAGCCAGGACAGCTGACCCAAACCGTCTCAAGGGATATTCCATACCGTATGATGTCATGATCAGTATATAAACTGGGGGACATGGCCAGGGGACAGCCACTGCTGCTTGGGAACTGGCTGGGCATCGGTGGGCGGGTGGTAAGCAATTGCATTGTGCATAGTTTATTTTGTATATTCTTTAATTATTATTGTTATTGTTATTGTTATTTTTTTCCTTTCCTTCTGTGTCCTATTAAACTGTCTTTATCTCAATCCACAAATTTTGCCTTTTTTTTTTTCTGATTCTCTCCACTGTGGGAGGCCAGGAGTGAGCGAACAGCTGCGTTGTGTTTAGCTGCCTAMTGGGTTAAACCACAACAGTAAGTCTAAAATTCTACAGTTTATGACCGAAACGTTCTCATAGTACACTTTTTGCAGAAGTTCATTCAAACTTAATTCCATCCTTGAGCCATCCTTATAGATCTACCCTGTGTCATGGTAGAAATATCTCATGGAAGGGATATTAATTCTCCTTAAAAACAGCTCACACTTCAACTTTAGAGATAAACAAAAACTCTTTTGTATTTTCATTCAAAAAATGTTAGACATGTTTTTGCTATTGTAAAATCTACCGGTCTCCTCAAACCYGTAACAAAAGCAAGGGAACCCCCTGCCAGCTGGCAGTCTTCCAGTTCTCCCTCAAGTATCAAAGAAGCTACTGAAACCAAAGACTGTTTTACAAGGTGTCATGACTTCTCATGAAAAGAGGCCACTTCCTGGATTACTTAATATAACTAGCTCAAAGATTGGGCAAGGACTGTAGTAACCTAGCATTAACAACTTTCTTATAAAATCATCTTTAAGTGCTAAATATTTGCTCTATTTATACTAATTTCTTTATATGAATATTAACTACTTTCTTGATCTGAGATTCTTATACGTATCACTGAAACGTTGTGTGTTTTCAGTGTCTTCACCAGATGATTGCTTGAGTCAGCAATCCTGGTGGATCCCTGAGGACAATTCAAGATCAGTTCTGAGCATAAAACAGYTCTAACCAGTAACAGTTACAGATGAGAAATCAAAGGCAAAATTAAGTGAACTATCTTTTTTTCTTTTTTTCTTTCTTTTTTCTTTTTTTNTATCAGAGGGTTTCCTAGACAGAATCAATGTAATTTGATAGGTATTATGGGAAAAATTACACTTTTGATGTATTTTAGTGAGTCTGCACATGAAGGGCTTTTATCAGCAATGACTTCATTGAACTGAATTAATRGAACAAACAAATAAAACAATCAATTCTATTCAAAGTACTCAAGTGCTCACAGTTCTTCCCCAAGTGGCAACAGAGAAAATCACATAGGTTTGTAAGGGTATATGRAAGGAGAGTGTCTGCTCTCTTAAGGGTTTCTGGTTACGGGCCTTTTCAATGCAAAAAATGATAAATGAAAAGAAGGAAGAAATAAACAAGAATATTCAGGGACAAAAAGCTGACCATTAGCAGTGAGCAGAACAAAGCTGGTCAGTCACACTAATTGGTAAGGATATGTGGAGTGTGAGAATGTTTATTTTTCAGTAAGATTATCTAACTMAGGACCTTGTCAAATTGTGATTATAAGGAAAAAGAGGGAGGCAAACACACAGAGACAAGAAACCTGACCTGACTTTGGTGCCCAATGTCCAGCTAAGCCACTGCCTTTTAGAAATCACTACCTGCATCTTTAGACAAATGCTGTCCTGTAACAATCTGATGTTATGTCACTGCTCACTGTCAGGACAAGATTCTTAGACTTCGGTGATAAAGGGCCTTTGCGACAGGCTAAAGGTGATTGTCCATTGCATCTGGTGCCAGACAGGTTAGAAAAGAAGGAACAAAAATCCCATGATATTAAGAAAAGAATGCTTTTGTACCAAAAGTTAGTCTTTAATAGGATTATATGACTTTGTGAAGTTARAGAGAAAACTAAATAATCTTCATGATTTTCTGTGAGCCATTATTTGCACATGTACCAATCCAGTAACAGCAACAAAACCCTAATTACCAGARCATGATGTATTTTAGTCTTTTAAACATGAGCCATGTCATTAGTTTGATATCATAGGGAACKTGATAGTCTCTGCTCTGGATCCAGCATTCTGACCTATACACATACCTAAAACTATGTATCAGAAGATTTAAATATTATCTAGTTTTTAATCAAACGAGAAGTTTTAGTTCTCATTTCTAGTTTGTAACCACCTGTGGAGAGGAATAATTCACATCTGAACTCTAGCTGCATTGCATTACTTTTTTTTAGCTTCATTTTGCAACCAGACTTCTTAGTGACCTCTCCCTTGGTTCTTCAATTTATAATTTCCTTAGCAGATACATATTTCCTGATCCTTTATGATAAGTTATCTGACCAACAGGTAAGCAAATTAAACACAACGTCCTAGCAAGAATCAGAGGAACAATGACAGGCAGAAGAATCCTGGTAACGTAACTAGGGAAAACCTAATCAGTGAAAATTAGGGCATACCAAACTGGCTACTCTTGAAATGGTAAAATCCAAAAAGATCATAGAAACAWAGAATCATAGAATAGTTTGGGTTGGAAGGGACCTTTAAAGGTCRTCTAGTCCATCTTCAACTAGATCAGGTTGGTCAGAGCCCCGTCCAACCTCACCTTGAATGTTTCCAGGGATGGGGCATCTACCACCTCTCCGGGCAACCTGCACCAGTGTTTCACCACCCTCGTTGTAAAAAATTTCTTCCTTATATCTAGTCTAAATCTACTCTCTTTTAATTTAAAAATATTCCCCCTTGTCCTATCGCAACAGTCCCTATTAAAAAGTCTATCCCCATCTTTCTTATAAGCCCCCTTTAAGTATTGAAAAGCCACAATAAGGTCTCCCAGAAGCCTTCTCCATGTTGAACAACACCAACTCTCTCAGCCTTTCTTCATAAGAGAGGTGTTCCATCCCTCTGACCATTTTCCTGGCCCTCCTCTGGACCTGCTCCAACAGGCCCATGTCTTTCTTGTGCTGAGGACCCCAGAGCTGGATGCAGCACTGCAGAGAGGGTCTCACCAGAGCAGAGCAGAGGGGCAGAATCCCCTCCTTCGACCTGCTGGCTGTGCTTCTTTTGTTGCAGCCCAGGATACCATTGGCCTTCTGGGCTGCCAGCACACATTGTCAGCTCATGTCCAGCTTTTCATCCACCAGTACCCCCAAGTCCTTCTCGGCAGGGCTGCTTTCAATCCCTTCATCCCCCAGCCTGTATTGATACTGGGGGTTGCCCTGACCCATCTGCAGGACCTTGCACTTGGCCTTGTTGAACCTCATGAGGTTCACATGGACCCCCTTCTCGAGCTTGTCCAGGTCCCTCTGGATGGCATCTTGTCCCTCAGGTGTGTCATCTGCACTACTCAGCTTGGTGTCATCTGCAAACTTGCTGAGGGTACACTCGATCCCACTGTCTATGTCATTGATGAAGATATTAAACAGTACCAGTCCCAATACGGACCCCTGCCCCAATCTGGACATTGAACTGTTGACCACTACCCTCTGGATSTGACCATCCAACCAATTCCTCATCCACCAAACAGTCCACCCATCAAATCCATACCTCTCCAATTTAGAGAGAAGGCTGTTGTGGGGGACCGTGTCAAAGGCCTTACAGAAGTCCAGATAGATGACATCTGTAGCTCTTCCAATGTCCACGGATGTAGTCACTCCATCATAGAAGGCCACTGGGTTGGACAGGCAGGACTTGCCCTTGGTGAAGTCATGCTGGCTGTTTCGAATTACCTCCCTGTCCTCCATGTGGCTTAGCATAGCTTCCWGGAGGATCTGTTCCATGATCTTCYCAGGCACARAGGTGAGGATCACAGGTCGGTAGTTCCCAGGGTCCTCCTTTCTACCTTTTTTAAAAATAGGTGCAATGTTTCCCATTTTCCAGGCACCAGGTACTTCACCTGACTGCCATGACTTTTCAAATATCATGGATAGTAGCTTGGCAACTACATCAGCCAGTTCCCTCAGGACTCTGGGGTGCATCTCGTCAGGTCCCACAGACTTATGTATGTTCACTTCCTCAGGTGGTCATGAACCTGATCTTCTCTTACAGTGGGAGGGACTTTGCTCCCCCAGTCCCTGCCTTGAGGTCCATTCACTCGAGAGGTGTGGGAAGAGAGATTGCCAGTAAAGATTGAGGCAAAAAATTTGTTGGGTACCTCAGCCTTCTTCTCGTCTGTTGTTACCAGTTTGCCAGTCGTGTTCATCAGGGTGGGTACACTTTCTTTGACATTCCTTTTCTGGCTGACATACCTGTAGAAGCCCTTCTTATTATTCTTTACATCCCTTGTGAAGTTCAGCTCCAGCCGCGCCTTGGCCTTCCTGACCCCATCCCTACACAACCGTCAGCTCAGTGACTTTAATTTTTCAACTCAGTTGTCTTAAGGTATTATCAGCATTCCCAATGAAATTTTATAACCCTTGCAGYACTGGGAATTTTGGAACTTAATTTGTGATGTCCAGAATATTGCTTGAGGGAAATGCTCTAAAATTTACRTGGAAAAATCAGCTTCACCTTAAAATGTGAGGTCAAGGAATAAACAATGTTGTCTTGCTAAATAATTAAAACAGGGCATGACTTTTATCATGAAGTTGGAGAATCCATCTGCCAGTTGTTGTAAGTAAAGAACAGATAAATGCAATCAGAAATATTTTAAAAATATTTAACATGTTCTGATATAAAGAAACACTGAGTGTAGCACACACTTTTTTTTAAAGTATTAGAATTTGAGCAAAGAGGAGGATGGACTTTGGCTACAGTCATTCTTCAGAGTAGTTGAATGAGCAAGTAAACAGTTTTAAAACTTATTTTAAAAGTTTTTTAGAAGTCTTTTTTCCCTCAGAAAAAAAGTCCAAGAGGACTGATTTTGATCACTGACTTAAAATGACTGCTGCAAATCAGGACTGAGAGAAAAGAAAAAAAMCCCCATATATGTAAGTTTAGATATACACGTATGTGTTTATATATTCCCCTCTCCCTGTCCGTCTAATCTGTTTTTGCATTTGCCCTTCATTTCATAACAAAAGGCATCTTCTCATGGGATGAACAACCATTAAAACATTTCAATATATGATATACTTGAAAATTTTACTTTTTAGTAAGAGCACATATGGATTAAATTTATTTATATTCTTGGTTTTCAAGTTTGCATGTGTTGAAAATAAGCTATGCATCTCTTTCTTGATGTTACTTTCTATTTCAGATTTATATTTCACTACATTTGAACAGAAAGGAAAATTAAGTGCAGTGAACAACCCTCGGACTATTGGGAAGACTGGGAAATGACATTTGGCATTTTAAATTTGCTGCTCCATTAAATCAAATATTTACCCTGTGGACCGGCAAAATAGTTTCAGGGTAGTGATACTCAGATGCACTCAGACGGCAATCATTTTCTTAGGGTGTTGAGTTGCCACGAAGGATTCTCATGAGTGTTATATAGGTCTACCTGATCAGGGGAACTGTGCATTTGAAGGACTCATTCCTTTTGCTAACTGATTTCTTTGTCTATCCTGAACTCAGCATAAGCCAATAGTAAGAAAGTAAGTAGAGCTGATAATTAAATACTTATAACCTAATGTATCCAGGCAAAAAGGTGAATGTAAATGTGATGCATTCCTTTTCAGGCTATCTGTACCACTCAGAAACAGAGTGGAAATTTTTATGYTGTAGTTAAGGAAAACAAAACACAAGGAGTGACCGCAGAGTCCAGTCAGTAATTCAAGCTTTCAAGGAAGCCGTATGGGCAGTTTCTGGATGTGTGAAGACAAACTGGGTCTAGTATCCTTCTCAATCCTTGTGCCTGTGCTTCTGCTCTAATACTTTTAATTTTTCTCATTTCTTGAACCATGGGTAATAAAACATGATGCAATCCATGATGTAATCCCTTAGTCCTCATGCAAAGAAAAAAAAATATCTGTGAACTGCAGTTTCAAAAAAAAGGGATCGTGCCTTCTTTGAGCAGCTGCAGTACCATGCCTGCTGTTGGCATTCAACAGAGACTCGTCACACCAAAATGAGTTGTGTGCCAGCAGTGAGAGCTCAGTAACTCCTGCAGCATTAACACAGTAGGGAGCAATGTGTTACTTGAGGTGATGTGAGCTAGTTAATAGAGTTGTGGAAAGCTACAGCAACTGAAATTTGACACAGCAGACTTAACAGAGCCTTTAGCTGAAGGTTCAGCATATCTGTGTCCATGCAAGATTGATGATTTTGTGGTGACAAATTCATTTAAAGGATACATATACACAAACATACCTCCGTGTGCATCTAGTAGTATATACTGTAGGAGAACATCATATATTATTTTTGATAGATGACAAAAAACAATAACAGTCATTAGTGCAGAAAAGAAACAGCAATCCCTAGTTTTGGGGATACACAGCAGCCTCGGAAACTGARACAGAGAAGGAAAAAGTGTAAGTTGTAAATAAGCTCAACTGGAGTTTCTTTGAAAATAGTTTCTGCACTTAGGACAGTCAGATAAACAGTATCTGTACTGTCAGCATTGCTGACAGACCTATCAAGGTAGGACACGATCTTTGTGCGATGTAAACTGCTGGCTTCAGGTTGTTTTCCCATCTATTACTGTGCTGAATCTGTTTCATCGGGTTTGACTGAGGATAAGTCTTCCTCTGTACACTTCATACAATTACTTATTCCAATTTTTTTTGTTTTGTTTTGTTTTGTTTTTCAGGTAAGATCAATAGTGTATTTGAAGCTTAACTCATAACCTGCAAGAAAGGATTACCAAGTGCTATAAGAAAAAGGAATAAAATGTAAAGACATTTTGGTTAAAGTGCAAAGATGTCTGGCTTCCGCAGCATAACACAGAGAGCAATAACAAGTATCATATAAATGGAGAAGCTGAGGCTGTAAGAAAGGATACCTGTCTGTGCTATTGCTTGCGAGACATAAAAAAGCTACTGTCCCATCATAAAAAGTAATCAAAAAACCCTTATTTCAGGTTATTAGGGAGTATAGTTACTGCAGGAGCTCGGGAGGGTAGGAGAAAGGTGATGGGGAGACTTGTATTTTTTCATCCTTTGCTTCCTGCAACACACCTTGAATACACACCAATGAATCACCACAAAGCAAAAATGTGAACAAGAGAGGAAGGGGTTTTGTCATGTGTATTAGTTTGCCACCATTTTTCTGCAGTGAAAATCGTTATGTGAATGGACCGCAACTTAAAAAAAAMCTGAGATATTACTTTTTGAGAAGAAACTGGGACTTCGTGTTTGGGACATTGYATGTTTTTGTTTGATAAGGGACATGCCATCTTGTTGGGTGGGTTTTTTTTAACATAATGATTTGACAAAAAAAGTGATGAAAGGGCAAATGTCTGCTAACGGTTTAAAATGCTGACTGGTTTTAGTTTGCCGAAAAACACACTACCAGTGAATAAATTGATGGAGAAATTACTTTTTTTATCTAATGCATGGTAGTATTCTCCTTAATGGCCAGTATCCATATAATTTGAGGAGAAAAATGGACAATAGACTGTACATTTAAGTCAGGATGGCACATTTCCTCTTTTTTTGATAATTCAGTGTCATTTTCATTTAGTACAATTGTTAATGGCTTAATGCAGATTTGAGTTTAAATAAATATAAATATCTCAAAGATAACTCACTGAAAAAATCTGTTTTACAAATATCATTAAACAATCCCTCACAACAAAACTCCAGTAGCTACACATGCTCATACTTTAATTGCAGACAAAAAAAAAAGGAGGTGGCAGGATAGTGAGCTCCACAGCTTTTGTGATAGAATAAATGCAAAGTAGCAGCATGATTTATTGTAATGTGGTTACTGAGATTCTTCCCCTTCCTCATGCACTGGGGGGGAACACTGTGGATTTGCACTGGTGTAGGTGTCTGAACATACTAGCTAAGGATTTAAGCACCTGTGTAGTTCTCTGCTTCAGGTAAATATTGGGTTGAGCCATGGAAAGCAGAGCATCTYTTATCTGAAATTATACTGAAGAGGTTCTGCTTGCAATTAGGTAAAGCTGTTCATAAATCTTTGCAACAAATAGTATGCCTCGTACACTATCATCCTATTTTTCTGCAGCAAGTCTATCATACTGCAAGATTAATGTCCTGAGGTTTCCTAATTCTCAAAAATGTGCATGTCTAAGGCAGGAGGTTGCATGAACGATCTTACGTGAAAGTTCAAGTCATAAATTTATAATACCTTTTGAACCAATGATAAATACATTATACCCTATAATTTTAGGCAACTGTGAATAAAGGCTGAGGATGCATTAAACAGCTTTATTTTGAGATATGTACTGTGCATACAATGTATTATCATATAATGCATATCATGCACTCAGTATTTTCTCAATGCTTGCATWTGATAATGTACATGTAATAAAAAAGAAAGCCTGTCCCCAATTATATATTTTGCTTCTACAATAAAACTGGTTCTTCTGCAATTCAGAAGTGTTTTTACATTCCTTTTTTAAAGCCTTTTTTCATGGGTGATGTGGGAAGATGTAGAAACAATTTTTTTCTGATAGTAAAAATGTTACAAGAAAGTTGATTTCTAACAAGGGAAGACTAAAAATATTTCACGTGTGTTTGCAATTGCAACATTCCTTTCAGATCTGCAGTTCTGCCATATGTATATATACACATGTTTTTCTTTAAAGAAGAATCTGAAATTCTACATGCTTCAAAAGAACTTTTGTCAAATACATCAGATATGTGTCAAATACAGATTCTTCCTAAAAATGAAAGTGTTTCTCAAATCCGGGCTATCAGATGGTTTTCTCTATCTCCACAGAGGTCAGAAAGAGAGAAAGAACTTATGTAAAATCTTTAACAGTTATACAACATAACAGTTCAATTTTTTTATCCTTTATTTCTGCCATAAAGCAGTGAGTTTAATTACTTTAAGTGTCCAAAAGCATTAAAATCCACAAGAATAATAGACTTTCATGCTGATGAAGAAATTCAGATCATTAGAATGAAATTCCCCATATCAAAGACTCTTCCAGGCTTTCTGATTTTGCACAGTGGGAAAGGATAGGTGACTTCAATGAGAGCAGAGCAGTAAGYGATTCCATTTCTGTTATATATAACTGCAGATTGTATAGAAAAATAGATACATATTGGGGGAGGGAATGCTTAAACAGGAAAATCAACTTTAATTTTGGGAAAAAATATAATTTTGAGTGGTAGTATAATTCATAGATGAGATGATAATAAATCAGTTGAAGAGATTTCTGGTTTTTTTTCAAGAAGAGTTCACTGCTGCATATCTCTGTACAAAGTGTTTCTTATTGTAACAGGAAATATTTCCTTCCTTTTGATAGAAGTCAAACTTTTGCAAGTTTGCCATTTTTTTCTCTCTTCAATCAAAATATTGAGATAGTTTACGGATTTCAGTGAGATCATTCATAAAAATATTCAGTCATGTGAGGAGACTCTAAAAAAGTCCAGATTTACAAATTTTCTATTAAGCAATACAAAAGRGAAAATTCTTAGAAATGGCTTTTATAATTTGAAGCCAGTGCAAGACTCCAGGAGTTTATTTCTTTAATATTTATTGGTAGTATTCTGGCCTAGTAATTTATTAAAGATAGGATACCAGACTTACTTGGGCCAATGAAGGGTTATATTAATATAGGCTATACGTGTTTCCATTTATTGACTTATTCCAGAGCTAGAAGACTGTTTTTAGTTGAACACGTTTTCATTTGACAAAATCAGTTGGGAACAGGGGAAAGAAAATTTATTGTACAAATAAAACCAAATTCAGGTCACCGTCTCCTTCATTTCTGGCATATGTCCAGAATGGGATGAAAAGCCATAATTCAGTTTGGCACAGATTTTTTACTGCTCTTATGAACTAAAACTCCCTGAAATTTTCATTGGAATGATACATTTCACCTTCTGTCTTGCCCCTTGTCCTTTACCCTTGCACAGCTGACTGCCTTTAAAATCTATGCCTCTTTAATTGAGTTTAGAAACTTTGTCCTAGGGACACTGCTTTATAAAAGCACTCTTCACAAGGTGAAAGAGAAAACATGATATCCAGTGAAAGTTTCTGGATGGGGATTGCTAATGGGGTCACTTAAGAAATCTAGATTAATCAAAATACTTCATATTCTTCATGGACATTAATCTATTGGTTTAAAGACCAAAATTTCATATCTTCTTTACCAGTAAAATAAAAGAACTGTGTTTTTAACATGAATGTCTCTAGTTSTATGTGCTGGCTGTTCTCATTAGCCTTTTCTTCACCTTGGAACAAGTCTAAAATACAAACTGAATCAGGATGTGATTTGAACTTTCTTCCCTTCACCTTCCACTCAGCCAGATAATAAATCCAAAGTGTAAACACCTATCTAATAAATTATTGATCAGAATTTGAAAAAAATATATGATGTATAGAAAAATGTATACTCTTTTTCAAATTAAGTGTTGTCTAAATAATTTTCTCTTCTAGTGTGCATACATACATGTATACATGAATGTGTGCAAGCATATGTACATATGTTCAAGCATTAATGTGTGTGAATATGCATGTACAGATTAGATTTCTTGAGTTCAAAAGAAGAACACCTCTGGCCAGAAGAAATACCATTCCTGGTACAAAAGGAATGTCATTCATGAAAAATGAAAACCTGAGATTARATTGCCACTGCTGAGATAGAATTAAAATAAAAAACCAACACAAAACTGTGCCCATATGAACGACTTTGGGCTTTGAGCTAAACAGGCAGCCTTACTAATATTGAAGAGGAAATCAAACAATAAGTTTAGACACATTGGAAAGAAGAGTTTGTATATTTGGATAAATTTTTCATTTAAACATTTTGGCAATGGTAGGAATAAAATTGTGTGCTATTCTATGCTCAGTTAGCTACTAATTATGACATTTCCAGAACTGTGAGATATAATAGYTTTCTATGATGGTATAATTTTTTTCTTATTTCAAGATGATTTAATGACCATCTTGTTATACGCACTAATCCAGATGGAACTTGTCTTTGATGATTTTCTTTCCTAAGGGTGTGTGTTGAGAAAACTCCAGCAGGTACCATTAGCACARTTCCGAATGTGTATTTGGAAGTTTTCTCCTTGGAGTTAATGCTAAGTTAGTGTGAACTACTTCAGAGATGGCTYCATAAAAAATAGCTTTTGTAAAAACCCAATGTCAGAATAATCTCTTGTACTATACTTTTGAGGAGCTAGCTGTGCTGTCAGACAACACTCATAGTGGTGACAATGAAAAGAAGATAAAAATAGGTAAGGCTTCTTTTTTCATTAATTGGTTGCAAGTTGGTTTAGGTTTTTCTCGGCAGCACCTGACATCTGCTGTATGCCCCACATAGTTTTGATAATCTTTTTTGAAATGTGTGGGATGTCACTTCACTTGAARGAGAAAAATAAATCAAATTATGTGAGCTGTTGAAAATAGTTTCTATCCTTTAACTTTCCGTCTAAGATTCTTCCCTATTTTCCATAACAGATATCTGTCAGAAGTTCTTGATAATGAATACTCAAAACCACAACCTTCCATGGTATAATTTTTATTACAGTGGAATCTACACAAGAGAGAACTTTTGATTTGTCATTCTTTGTAAAGATACACAGGTAAGTGCTGTTGTTTTTTCCGTAACACAATTCACTGTGTTAATTTAGCAGAAGGGAAATCTACTATGTATATATTGCACTGGCTCTTCTAAAATTCTAAAACTTTGTAAAACTATTCTCTCTGTTTAATGTAGTAAATCTAAGTTTTAATTTTCAGGACTCCTTAGTGTGAAGTGGGATGCTAAGTGGAGGAAAATCTGTTGGACTCATGGAGAAAAGATTCATAGGGAGGAAGGAAAGTTGTACACAGTCCATTCCCTTTCAGAGTGCTATTTTCATAGCACTTATAAACATTTTATTAGGGTTAGAAGAAGGTGTATCTGTGACTATTTCCCCCCTACCATTTTATGCATCTGTTTACTGAATGTCTTTAAATGTTTTTTCAACTTACTGGTATTAATATTATCTGCCAATACCAATGCCAATACCAGTAATGGTATTGTCTGTTTCTACCACCTCCTACGGCAAAAAAATCTAATTCTTCACTGCTTTAGRAAAGGATGTGTAGGCACCTGGAATGTAAGGATCTATGGTTGAGGATATCTACTTAGAGCAAGGGTATGTGAAATATAAGTGCTCTTATATGTTTATCAGAGAGATCCTGCCTGGATTCAGTGAGCACTCCTAGTTCCAGSTCCAGTAGGTGACAACACTAAAGCAATTTTCTAGATTTCTTCCAAATATCTCTTTTTGGGTGATGAATCAAATGTTCAGTTTTTGTCAACATTAGTCTCTCCTTTTGTTTTTGGTTTCTGTTCTTTGGGTTTTTTAATTTGTGTTTTGGCAGTAACTTTCTCTGAAAGCTTTCTTTGAAAAGTTATGTCATCTTCCTCTGAGCAGTCTAAGCCTAATTTTTTTCATTTTTTTTCTTCCTCAACAAATACATCCATTTTTCCTGGGCACAAGATGGGCTGCAAAACCAGCGTGTTGACCTTTTGGACTAGATCAAGACCACATTGTGCTGAACACACTGGCTGCTATTACTGTAAACTGCATCTCTGTGTTTGTCTTGTGAAGAAATTAGTTCACAGTTCAATCTATTTTTCTTTTGGAGGTTTGTGGTTTCACRGTGCAGTACCTCCCAGAAGAAAATGATAAAGCCATATTGTTAAGGGCAATCACATCCAGTGGGCTGAAGGACACCAAGGAGTCTCTCCTTCCTGGCTGGTGGAGGTGAACTCACAAACAGGTAAACAGACAGGATGACAACRTCTTTACAGGCACTCACATAAACACAGCCAGCAAAAATAGCCCAACCCTGTTTTTAGGGGTTGGTGCTCAGGGACACTTCCTCTCACAGGTGTCTCTGATAATGTGGCTCTGAGACCCCTGGTCTCTCCCCTGTCTGGCCCCCTACCCTCCTTCTACTCAGCAGCAAGTCTGGCGTGAAGTTCACTATTAAATCGCACACACATATATATACACACAAAGAGAAGATACAGAGCACGCTCACCCAGAAGATCATTAGAAATAAGAGTTTAAGAATCAAACAGGACATACTGCAATGATCAARTCCAAGCCAGACAAGCATATTGAGCAGCATCCTTCTTATATGACCCTTCTGTCACTCCTTCTCTCCATTTTCTTCTGAAATCACCTCATCTGCTCCCTTTCGCACCTTTAGCTACTTCCCTAAGCATCCCCTTATCAGTTTTGTACAGGCACCGAATTTTCTTTCCAAATTCCACCTCGGGCATTGTATAGTAAGTCTTATATCCCATTATGCAATAGTCCCCCTTAGTATAGCATTCCTGAGAGATATTTTTTTCTGTTTAATGATGTTGGTGTGTTTAACACCAGTGACAAAGGTTTAATCATTTGCCATCAATAGTCTTCAGAGTAGCTGATGCAAATGAGCTAGGCTGTCGTAGTTCCTCGCCTCATCTTTGTTAACTTGGGTTATTATGTGTGTATTTGACTACTTTGTAGCCAGGTACCCTTACACACCTGAATGAACTCTAATTAGAATTCAGAGAATTAGTATTTTGCCCTCATAATTGGATGTTAATAGAAAGAAAAAAAAATAATAAGCCCCTTGTGTCAAAGATATAGGTTTTGAATAATATTTTGTCAGACTCATGCATATGTTTTTATTCTGTCTTTACTACTTTTGTCATCAAGTGATTTACTGAGAAAGGTGGTCTGTAAGGCATCTTCATCACATTTGTGCTTTACCTACGGGCTATTTACACCTGCGAATCACATAACAATATATACAGGTCCTCTCTAAACAATTTCAGTTCATGTTCCRCTGAGTCGCAGAATGCGAATCGCAAAACAGTCTTGCATAACTTATTTTCATGTCTTGTCCTCAGGGTAACAAGTCTAGACCTATGAGAAGGGACATGGAAGTCCAAATATACTGTTTCCTTTTAGAAGAACTTCACACTCAGAGTAATTCTCAGGTTTTGTGTAGGTCTGGTTATCATGATGAATTACCACTTATTTCTCAACTGTCAATGCTAATTTTCTTAAAGTTCTGCAAAACAAAAGTAAGACAAAGGCTTTGCTCTAGGTGTTTTTAAGAAAAAAAGATCAATTCAAATGTTTCTTTAAGAAACTTAGAGGAGGTCAAAGTAGAACTTTAGGAAAGTAAAACATAATGTAATATTACTGTGATGTCAAAGCTGCCACTTGAGCCTTATGAGCAAAGGAGATAATTTGCTTAAAAAGCACAGAACTAAAGAGCAGGTGAGACTAAATGAGCAAGGAGAGACAGAGAAAGATGGAATAATGTACTAGAAGTGCAAAGATAGGGATAAGAAAATGAAAAAAAGGGAAAGAAWGGCCGCTACACAGTTAGAATCTATGTTGGAAAAAGGGGACTAAACCAGTTTAAAAGAAAAAGAACTAGCAATACGTGCCTTCCCATAGCAAGGAAAATATGCATGAGCAACATTCAGTGTATAGGCAAGCTTGTGATTTGACTTTTATGAAACACAAGCACAAACAAAAAAATGTTTAATATAATCAAGGTGTTGAAAAARGAATACAAATGACCAATGTAGCTATTTTACCATTTAGACCTCCTCTCTCTCTTCAKGTACTCTAATGCTGGCACAGGAGAGACCAGCACATGGTGTTATATTCATTCTGAAGTGTATAATTCCTTATTAGAAAATTCTACACAGTTAGTTTCCACGTGATTTTTAATTATTTGCTTTACCTTGCATGGCTATACATATTTTGTTGTAGCTGCTGTTATTTTATAGGCTATTACAGTAAGAAGCCCTCTACCTCATTGTTTCATTAAGTATTTCAGGTYTGGCAGCTCCAGATTAGTCTTACTTGTCGGTACTCCTGTCTTCCAGACATTAATTGTTGTAGAAAGTTGACCGGTACCATTGATTTTTTTTGCCCTGTGTGCAAGTTCTAATTGCTTATTTCCTGTAAAAGTTGACATAATTAATCAGTAATGATTTTCTTTTTTTCTTTGAGGGAGAGTACACTGTGATTTGACATTACAGATAAGTTGGTAGGTCAAGCCCTATGAAAAGAATGAGTCCACTGCTTTTTTAAGTTTAAGCTGTTTTTCAGTTGGCTCTATCATACAGCAAAAGGCATCTTCGTGTTCTAATGGTATTGTAAAATGGCCATTAGTAAAGAGTTACTTTAAACTGGATATGAACACTCATTCTCCTTGGGTGTRTCCTGGTTTTGGCTGGGATAGAATTAATTTTCTTCCTAGTAGTTGGTATAGTGCTATGTATTRGATTTAGTATGAGAACAGTGTTGAAAACACACTGATGTTTTAGTTGTTGCCAAGTAGTGTTTACACTAGTCAAGGACTTTTCAGCATCCCATGCTCTGCCAGGTGCACAAGAAGCTGGGAGGGAGCATAGCCARGACAGATGACCCAACTGGCCAATGGGGTATTCCATACCGTATGACATCATGCTCAGCATATAAGGCTGAGAGAAGAAGAAGGAAGGGAGGGAAGTTCAGAGTGACGGCGTTTGTCTTCCCAAGGAGCCGTTAAGCGTGATGGAGCCCTGCTTTCCTGGAGATGGCTGAACACCTGCCTGCCGGTGGGAAGTAGGGAATGAATTCCTTGTTTTGCTTTGCYTGCATGCGCGGCTTTTGCTTTCCCTGTTAAACTGTCTTTATCTCAACCCAYGAGTTTTCTCACTTTTACCCTTCCGATTCTCTCCCCCATCCCATTGTAGGGTGAGTGAGTGAGCGGCTGGGTGGGGCTTAGTTGCTGGCTGGGGTTAAACCATGACAGGGTGTGTGTCCAGCCTCAACTGAGCAGGTGACTTCTATAAACACTTCCATGGAACAAAGTGGTGGGAAACTGCTGATGCTGTCAGACYTGGAAGGGGGACCGCCACGCTCATGTGGATGTTCAATCCATCCATCTGGGTTGTCCCTTGCCGGCCAGGGAAAGCTCCCCATCCCACTCCCACCCCTGTCCTCCTGACTTCGAAAGCCATTATGGTATAGTCAGGAAAGCAGGTTTTTGGTTCTGCTCCAGCTGCAGTGATCATGCACGGGACTGCCTGACAGCATCCCMGAACAGCACTATCTCTCACGTACCACTGCCTTAACCATCCGTGTAATCCAGCCATCTCCCGAGGCACTATCTGTAATTTGCCTGCTTCTCACACTGTTATGTCACAATTTGTCATGTCACATCCAGGCCTAGCCAACAGCCTGGCCATTTGCGTACAGCTCTAGCATTAATCCAGGGTCTTTTTTTGCTGTTGTACAAGGTGGTATAACAACACTGGATATTTTTTTCCCCTTCCCAATGAAAAAAGAAAAGCTCTTAACTTGCCAAGAACAAGGAAAATTAAGTACTCGCATGGCTGCGGATAGATGCAGCCTTAATATAACTGGCAGAGGAATGTTGGGAAGCTGCATAGCCACCAGTACCTCAGCTACGGGTGAGTTTGTACTGTTTCAGGTAATTCTAATGGGGTAGGAAGGTGGAGATGGAGGATAACGGACTCTGGGACCTTCTGAGAAATCTCCTCCTGAATAACCCTCCCGGAGCTTGAAACATTCAAGGCTCAAGGATCTGTTGTATCGTTGTTTGTTTTGCTTTTGCTTGAAAGGTGGCTGAATGTAAACACTAAATGAAATTCAGTCCAATGAACAACTTCACTTTAAATGGTGTTTTTCCAAGTAAACTGGTTTTACCTTAGTGGGTTTTTTTGGGAAGGGGTGGGGGTGGATTTTTTTTTGCTTTTTTTAATTAGGTCTAAAATATGCATTAAAGACTGATCCTTCTTTTCTCTCCCCAAATGATGATCAGCTTGCATACAAGTGGAGAGAAAAGGCCAAAATTTGCTTGTCCCAGTATGCGAGAAGAGAGGAATGAGCAAAATGCATCTAAAAATTGGACGAATGATACTAGGCAGCCTTAAAGAAGTTTGTTACCAATGAAAAAATATTTGTGAAATCTCACTTTGACATCATTTGCGCTTTTTTTGCGAATAAATACATGCATCGCCCTTATTTGATAATTGTTTTTCAATCTGTGCAAGTAAATGAGTTAATGTATATTTATGCTTAGAATAAAGATTGTGCTTGAATATTGTATTGAATCTCAGCCTTCTGATTTTAGTTTAGTGTTACAACTTTTTATTAGAAATAGTAAGTGGCATAGTAAAAAAGCCTCATAGTAAACAAGTTTTTGATTTTCTGAATAGGTACTTAGATTTCCAAAAACATACTAAATCACTCCCTTTCAAAATTTTCTTCACAGATTCTATTTGTGTTAAAAAGATTGAACTTAAATTTTAAAAAGATAACAGATTCAGGCTCAGGCAAAGTTCATTTTCTTTGCAGGGGAACTATCAAGATCTACATTATTCAGTGATTTCTGTTTCAAAGCAGTCTCAGTTACCACCATTAAGTTCTCACAGCACAATGATTCCTCACAGAGAACTTGGCTCTGCCCATGGCTCCTCAGTGCTGTCTCTCTTTCTCACTGCAACCTTTGAAACTCTGTACCCTACATATCTCCTTATCTATCTTGCAGGCTGATGTCATTGTTCCTTAATTTTCTCTTAAGATATTGGCTTGTGAATCGAAGACTTGGCAAGTTAATTTTAGAATCATGAGTAACTATTACCTGTAATAATTCCTTTTCACAGTCACAGTAAATTGGGTGCTTGATTTCTCATCTTCCCCTTGATAGACTCTTTGAAATTGTGAGAGTGAACAGAAAAATAATCAAAATTAAAAGTGAGGATTCAGGACAGATGCAATAGCAGTTTACAAATAGCATATGTTAAAGTCTTGGTTTTGAGAGCAGTTTTTTTAAGCTCCACCTGTCTTCTGTCCTCTTTAATTCTGTTTCCCATATAAACTAAAACGTGTATAGGCCAATTGTAGAAAGAGACAGCTGTTGGTTTTCTGCAAGTCTATTAAAATATATTTGAAAAGAACATGGAATTAGCCAAATAGCTTCATTAACATACAGATCATATATGCAACTTCACTAAAGACTCATTAAATGCCTTTTGAAGGGACTTGAGTAGTAGGAGGCAAGCACAGTTCAGACAGATGTCTTTGATTTTCCTACACAGCTCTGTTCTTGCTCTAACCATCTCAGTCACTCAGCCTTTGCAATGATTTCTTGACGTATGATGTCATTTCACTGAACCTCTTCCTTTTGCAGAGCTGCTACCGTTTGCCTGAACTGTGAAGCAAGTTGTTTATAAGGTTGAGGTCTGTGATAAGGCAGAGACTTTTTGAAACGAGAACTAGAAGGAACTTTGAACCCCAAAGGCACTTATATTAGACTCAGGTGTGACCCCTTTTCCTAAAAAATGCCTTCTATGTTATAAACAATGGGATTTCTAGCTGTTAGCACTCCAACAGTAATAAAACAACTGGAAGATGATTGCTGACTTCACAGAGTTGATGTCTTTCTTTTGCTTCCCATGTTAACTGGCAAGCCAGAACTGAAGAGTTTTGTCTACTTTTCCAGACAGATCACTGTCACRGAATCCTGGCAAAGAAATTCTAGCAAAGATTTTCTCCCAGTTTTTGGACAGCAAGAGGATGCCTTTCACTGAAACAGGAAGGGTTTCAACACCTAAAATGAGACACAGTCTTATTATCGATATCTCAGAACCATGAAAAGGAAACATCTTATATTATTCTATGTTCATATTTGAAAAACTTGGAGTAATTTACAAGAAAGATCAGAAGTATCCAGTGGATTTTTTTTGTTTAAAAAAATGAAATCCCTCTTTCAGGGTATGAATGAAATAATTTTCTATAAAATGGTGGCATTCTGAGGAAATAATGTAGATTTGTTTGGTTTTGGTTTTAACTATTTAAACTTCATAATTTTGATTAAATAATATTCTTCGTTCTATTCTAAGAATAGTAACCTGATTTTATTTAAATGAATGGAAAACTGTAGSGGCTACACTTAGCCTGAAAACAGCAATCCATCCATGTTAGAAATCCAACGGAAAATATCAAGCTTTAGCCATCCCCACAGTCCTCTCTACAGAATTTACTCCTAAGAAGTGGCTTACTGCAGAATCCTGCCCTGTGTTGGTAATTCCCATATCTCCAATCTTCAGAAGCACTGAAGAAAGTGGAGTCTAGATCCCACTGAAAACCAGTAATATGTAAGGTGCCTAACTCCTTTACTTTAGTATAATGTAAACATACAATTACAGGGCAAGCAAAGCATCCTACTTAAATAACTTTTTGACTTTTCTGTGGTATACAGTTTGACCTATGTCTTGACTCATTATCCATGGGGTGTGTAAATAGGACCTTTGTTTCCATGATTATAAAGAAACAAGTATGTTCAAATGCTTGGAGAACTTGCTTCCCCCCCCCNCCCCGCCCTTTCCATAGACCTGACTCTCTTGTAAATTGTCAGAGTTTAGGTGTCCTTTAATTTTTGACTTTCCAAACTCTTTGAAAGGTCTTCTTAGTTTCACAAGCCTTTGAATTTAACTTAGACACTATTAGGAATAGCTGCATTTCATAGTTTTAAGAATTGTTCTTGAGAGTCTGGGAGTAAGGGGCCAAAATAATTTCATTTTGTATCTGCACAGGGATGATTCCCAGTAGACCAATTACCACAAACCTATGATCAGAGGGATCAAGGAAGTTAGACCCTGCTATAAACCATTTATTCACGTAATGCAAGTGCGTATGAAAAATGAGACTGGTGGGGGAATGTACACTGCTCATAAATTAATAGATAGTCAGTGCGGTACAATATAATCTACATATTCTGTGAATCAGAATAGATATGTTTATGAATTGCATTGTTTTATATAATGCTATGTCCTGCAGATGGCTCAGACAACTGCAGATATCATCAATAAATGCTGAAATACATGCAAGATCCACACTAATTCAAATGGACCAGGATTTAATTCTAAATACATGCTTAATGTTTGCTTTCTTAGGAAGCCTCAAGGAACAGCATCCACTGAATTTTCTCAATACCACATTGTGTTTCATCTAAGCACATATGAAAACTAACTAGGTAACCTAAAAGAATAGGACTTTATAAARTATTGTCATAGGCTTCCATTTTTATATTGAAACATGTAAAGTTTTTATTTTTGCATAGTTTTTAATAGGAAATCAAGACTATCAAATATTCTTTTTCACTTCTGCATTGAAACAGAATGTCATGAGACTATCTGAATTTGAACTATTTTAAATTTTTACAGATACACTAGAATATTCTTATTTCATTACAAAATTATGYAAACTGTGTCTGAAACATGAGGACAGCCTTTCCTGTCCAGTTACACTAGGTTCCTGTCTACAAGAAAACTGATTGCAGGCACGTAGTGTTACTCACCCAGAATAGCCTCRTGGTATGTACTAATTTCTTGTTAGGAGCTTCATCAGTCTGCACCGTCTTCAAATATGTAACAGCTCTCAGACTTCTCTTCCAAATTGCTTCTAAATTAATGCAAGGTTTTATCAGCATCCTGCAGCAGGGAGTTCCACAACTTCTTTACATTGTTAGTGGCAAACCACTTCATTTTATTCACTTCTGAATTTTTGTATACTCATTTTAATTAACATTTTTTGTATCAAAAATTACTGTGAACAGCTATTCCCTATTCATGATTTTTAGCCCTTCTTATCCTTGTCTTCTCAGAAGCATGAGTTTARCCAGTTAATCCTTGTATAGAAGACATTTCATAACTGATTTTCCTTGCTAACTTTTTCTGTATATCTTCTCTGTTTCTTAATACAAAGCTAATAAAAATCTTACTCAAAGTGATTTAGAATTTTCAGATTATTATAAAACTTTCTGTACATTTGTACAAAAAACCCCACCATCTGTGGAATTTTTTTTAATTTTATATTTGTGTAATTTTAAGAACGTGTATTGCAAGTGTGACCTAAACAAAATGATTAGTCCTTGTTTTTACTACACTTTAAGTGCTCTTATTATTACTTTTTTGTAATTCATACTGAATGTCTAATGAACATATTGAATGTTGCAAAAATTCAGTCAGACTAATTAAATTTTAAAATGGAAATCATCAAAAGAGCAATTTGGGGGAGAAACAACACGCCATCTATACTGAAAACATTGCTTATACCATTTGGCAATACTGAGGTCTTCAGCAGTTTTTCTTTTTCAACCTTCTGTCCCTGTTAACTTGTCTTTTTAAAAATTACATGAAAGATAGTAAATGATCTCACAGTTTCTACAGTAATGGAAACACAATGTTCACAGCCATTTATTTTGATTTTATCATTTTCATAAAGTACATAAAAAATGGAGCCTGCAGGTTTGGCTTGTCAAAATTACTTTAATCTTGCAATGATTTTACACCTGAAAGGCTAAATAGCACTATTCAATATTTGCTGCAATTTTTATCCTAATTTATTCTTCCTTCCAAACATTTGTTTTTAATTTGGTGGTCTTAATATTAACAGACAAACACACCATCCACAGTATTAAATGGGAACTGTGAGAATGATGTGTATTATCTGCAAGACACAGTTCTCTGAGTCTTCTTATGAAATGTGAAAATATGAAATGCAATATTATCAAAATACTTTTGCTTTCTATGGGTAATTCTTGAAATAATACAAAGACTACAAAACCATATAATGACTTGCAATGTTAAGTACATATAAATATATGTGTATATAACATTAAATTTAAAACAGAGTTATATATTTAATTTGACAAGGTAAATGTGTTATTCCATTTATACGCACACACATTTTGTTATGCAACCCACTATTGGACCATTCCTTCTATTCTTTTAAAAGTTTGTTTTCTGTGGATTTATGGCTACATCATGTTCAACAACCATGCAACAGACTGTAGATATGAAAGGTAGTGATAAGTGGATTAGGAAAGAAGGGGTAGAAAATTGGGATTAGCTGAGGAATAAATRTTGCACAATGACATTTGTGAAGGATCCTCAAAAGGAACTCAAATTAAGAAAGCCAAGTAGGTAGGCTGTGAATGTRAGATCTTTAGAGATATGACAAAAGAAAGAGACTGTAAAAAAACTAGGATGGTGGAAACTAGATTAGTTTAGAGGAAAACAATGTCTGAGTTAGAGTGAGGAATTCAGGACAAGAAGGATGAGAGGTAAATAAAAGTTTGGAGGTGGAGGGAACTGGCAGTGGTACCTCTACTCACCACAACACAAACYGTCTAGAAAGTGAAGTGGAACCTCAGTACCAAAATCATGCCATTTGTCTTCAATTATAACAGACAGTAATATTTATTGCTTAAACCTTTGTCTCCTAGAATCAACTTGCTTTCATTTCATGTAAATGAAAATTGCAGGACTGAAAGAATATGAGAGAAGGCAAAAGAGGATGGGATCCTTTGAAATCTTTGGAGAGTCCCGCTCTTTACGTTARCTAGGCATGCAAAAAAGATGCAGTAATGGCACTGCCAAAGACTGTTAACTGAGCAGTGGAGCAGTTATGATATCCTGAAGCATCTCTAGCATATCTCAACRCAGTTCTGCAGTGACCTTTTTTAATCATCTGAGGGCAATGTAGTCATATCTCCTTGATCTTTTTGGACAGTTCTGAAGCTGCCATGAACTATTTCATATGATTTTGTGATGCCTCCTACCCTGTTGTGAGAGACTGAAAGAGTTAATGTGAAGTTGATGTCTCAAACATCGTGGCAAATGGGTTCTGCATAGCAGCGATAAGCTGCAAATGAGAAGCCGGATAACAGGGCACGCGGGGCGTGCCGGAGGGTGCGCAGCTCCGCGCTCTGCCCAAGCTGGACATCTCACCATACATGGCAAAAGGTCACACAGAGTTCGTCTGGGGAAGGGGCTCACGACCACCTGAAGACCACCGAGAGACCCCTCGCGACCACCCCTCCCCACAACAGCACCTGCACGAAAAGTTCTAGAAACTATGTGGTTGAGGCAACCGAGAGGGGGACACAAGTCTATAAAAAGACCCCACCCCAAGGAGCCAGCGCGCGCCCGCCACCGGAGGATCGTGGCGCCCGTCATCGTCGTCATTGCGGGATCCAAGGGTGGTGATATCTCTCTTTGTCTCTTTTCCTCTCTTTCCTCTTCTTCTCCTAACCGCTGTAATAGACCCCACGTTGCCTGCCACTCTGCTTTCTAAGTTCGGGTTGTTTATTATAACACTTTCCCAGCTCAGCTTGCTTCTGCCTTAGATATAAAACACTTAACTGATCATTTGGTGTCGTTTCACCTTAATTTAGCCCGAGGGAATTTTGAAACCATTACAACCCCCTGGTCCGATTAGGCTGGGTCGTGACACTTGTCAAGACAGATACGGAAAGTGACTTTTGCACTTGGAATATTTCACACTCCAGTCAGGCTTGCTAACCATGAGAAAAAATGGACTTTCAGTTGATATGGTGTAGGTCAACCATGTAGTAGCCAAAAGGTGAGAGCATTTCCAGACMTATTTCCATTATAAAAACAAATCTAGGCATTTTCAATCTGATTTCATCTTTCTTTTACTGCTCAAGGAAATCTTACATGGAATCATGAAGATGAATAAACACATACTTAGAAAAAGTAAGCAGCGTTTAGTTTTTAGACTTCTGGAAGCTGAGAAAGTCCCAATCCATCTGCAGTTCAGATTGTTTTCTCAATTCAGGAGCCACTTTGATATTTCTTGGAAAAATTATTGTCCATAAGTGCATATTGTTGTCTTAACACTTTTCCCTTTGAAGTGGACAGAAGTCAGTTCTAAGGACTTCTACTGATTTCCCATAATAAATGATTTTTGTAAGTATCTGAGGCTAAAAATACCTCTCTTCAATAAATAAGGGGAACTTTTGCAGTGAATTCAGCCTTTCTGTCATTGCTGTACCTTCTGGATTTCTTTAAAACAACAGCTTTGGAAAACTGAGACCTAGTCTATCCTTAGAGCCAATAACAAAAAAAGTCATAGTCATGACACCACCAGTACCTGGTGGAAAAAGCAAATAAGTTTTTYTTCCATGACTAAAATAAAATGAAAWATTGATCATTTAGGTTTTAACTTGGGTTTTAAATGTCTGACTAGGTAGGTGGAAAATAGCTGTTCACAGGAAACTAAGGCCATCTGCTCAATCCAAAAAAGTTATCAAACATCTCTGAAGTATTGAAAGAGTTTAGGCCACCATCATCCTGCAGGAGATTCAAAACAATATCTTACTCAATATTTACTATTCCTTTAAAATACAGTTTTGCTAAATTTAGGAGGCAGCTTCTGGCCATGTGTGCACATACAGAAATCTTTTAATTAAAAATGTTCACACAGAGAATGCACTTTAAACTTGGGCAATAATAGCTGTAAAAGAGTTGAAAATAAACACCTGCAGCTACTGAATTTCAGGTTATTTGTAATTATTCCCTTTGGAATTTATTAGTCTTGCGTAGGCAAAATAAACACTCCAGTTTAGAGGAGGTAATAGAAGGCCTTCCCCTGATACCCGTAAAGACTCCACAGTTCCTGTCTAAGCACTTTAGGAAAGGTTGGGCTTTTAATTCCCCAAAGCCAAATCACAGCACAATGCAGTGTTGTTGTTCCAGTTTCCAGTCTTTTAAGTATCCTTTCCAGCTTTCACAATATAACTCTATCTGCRGCCAAATTCTGGACCTCTCTTCATTCCCAGATGTTAAATAATTTCAAAACTCTGAATACAAATGAACAGGTATACAACTGAAAATTTTACATTCTGGTTAATCTGTCTACTCTAGTTCCTCATGAATTTCATCTGAAAGATTTTTATTGTAGTTATTAGTTGATCCTTCATAAAGTACTAAAATAAGTTCTGATGTCATTATTTTAAAAAAGGGAAATGCTTTTAAACAGAAGAGGCAACAAAACTTTTCTAATTCTATTATGCAGTAAAAAATAGATTAATTTCAAGATATTATTTGCTTTATTTTTTTAAATATGTTTCACAAYTTTGGATATCAATTTAGTCTCGTTGTAAGATCTAAGATAGAAAAAAGCAGTAAAGATGTCAGCTATAGGTTAGGCAGAGTTTACAGATGTACCCAGTAAGTAGCTGAAGCCCTCCCAGTGAGCTCTTCAGAACTTCATCTGTCAGGAAGCGTTTATCTTAATTTCCCATCTAATAATATGTTTGATTATTATTGTAATGTCATCCATGATGTGCATTTGCCTTTAAAGCAACCGGTAGGAAAATATAATATTTTAAAATGCATTATAAAATATAAACTAGCAAATATAACTTATCATAAGTCATATGTGTGTCATTAAATTATTGGATAATTTAGGTTGGAGAAAAGCTCTGAAGGTCATATAGCCCAGCCTCCTTTTCAAAACAGGTCAAACTAAATCAGGTTGCTCTGAGACCTGTCCAGACAAGTTTTGAAAATCTCTGGGGACGAAGATTCCACATTTCTGGGCAATCTGTTCCAATATTTAACCATCTTCAAAATTAAAAAAAAAAATAAAGAGGAAATCCTTATACTTAATTAATTAAGTATATTATTTAAATAATTAAGTTACATTTAATTGTGTTCCTACTAGTCTCTTTTGCCTCTCATCCTATCACTGTGCACCACAGAGAAGTGTCTGGCTTCATCTTCTCCCTACCCTTCTGTGATACTGATTTCTGAAAAAAACTTGATTGAACCTGTTTAATTATTAATTTTCTTTTCAGTGGCATATGGATACAGGCCAGATTAATGATTTAAGCACTATTATAAATAAATAAATAAATAAATAAATAAACACAATATCTTTCAAAGTTTAAGACACTGGATGATCTGTACCAAAAGCCAAGATAATAAGAACAGTATCGCCAACTTTTTTGAGTTATGATAGTTTTTTGAATTTTTGTCGGGAAAGAGTACATTCTTCTGCCCTGTTCTGGAGTGAACAAATACAGCTATTCAGAATTAGTCTTGGATATTACTGAGTCTGTAGGTGTGCCAAACCCAGCAACACAAATCAAGGCTTTGGCTAATGTGGATCTTCTAATTACATTTATCTTTGTCTGCAAGGCTTACAAGGGGATCACCGTATAAGCCACAAGCTGTTTATGCAAATGGAATTTGGTTTTGATTGGAAGCAGTAAGTATCTAGTCTACACTGCCAATTTTCCTACTATATCTTCCTTCTCTTCCTTTACCATGCAGGCAGAAATGTTTCCTACATTCAGCAGGAGAGACTCCTCTGTACTACAGAAAGTCCTTGATTACTGAATGTGTCAAAATTCTAAGCACACAAAAAGAAATCAAGAAATCACAGATTTTTATTCCTTAGTCTTCAGGAGCTGAATATTGACTTGTACCCTGGAATATCAATTTGATTAATCAAAAGAGGAATCAAGTAGCATATGGAAAACATTGAATAAATTTGAAACAAGACCATCTTATATGAAATACTATGTTGCTCTGATGCAACTGTCAGCCAATGAATTGAACTTGGAAGAAATTTTCACCCTTCTGGTAGGCAGAGAGGTGGTTCCCAAAGTTTAGCTTGTGTGTGTATCTTGGCATACTAATAACTGACTGAAAACTATTGGACCCTGTGTGTTACAGATAATCTTGCTCCCTTCATTTGTTTCAGGGGACAGCATGAGCCTAGACTATTTGAGGTAGCAACTTGGATATAAAGCCATCAGTCCACAAAATGTATTACACAGGTGTTTTSGATTTGATCTCATATGCACACTAAAGTTAATTTTGTTCCCAAAAGATTACAGACACAGCAGTGTTGTCATTACTGTTTTTGGTAGGTTAATATAAAAGTAGATACCTCATCCATCCAAAGATGGTTAGTTAAAAGTAATGCAGAATTCCCAAGTAAAGGAATAAAATTCATGAGTTTCTGTAGAATTATGTTATGATGATATCATGTACCTTACATTTTCTTTGAACTTGTAATATGTTCCATGATTAGAAACTGAAGTTTGGGTTTCTTCCTTCTCATGACTTGTAGTAGTTCTTCAAACAAAACATATGAGTTTACCTAAGGATACATTTTAAGTGMATTGAATGAAGCAACATTAATGCAAAGTTTAATCTCAAGAGGAAGAAACAAAATGGCATTTTATATAATATCCTGATTTGTAGCGCATTAACTAGGACAGAAATCTTTCACAYGTCCACCCCAAAATTTGTTTTGCAGAGGAGCCAGAAAAAAACTAATAACTTTTGCGTCAAAGACAAGAATGATTTGAATTTACCCATTTGTTATGCTTTGTGCCACCCTCCTTTACTTTGCCAAGTATTTAAATGTACGCTGGAAAACTCTTCTATCTGATTACTGTGTCCTGATGACAAAATGTTGAGGACCATTCTGATTATTAATGGTAATGAGAAATAAAGAAATCAGATAAAAGTGTTCATAAATCCTTGTGAAAGAAAGCCTAGACTAAATGTTTATGTTGATGTCATGATTATCAGAGCTAATATATCCCCACATTTCTAACAGCAACATTAGGCCAAATTCTCAGTGGGTATAAATCATTCTAGTTCTTTTACTATAAAGTGGTTTTGCTTGGTTGGCTGGTTGGCTTTGCTTTGTCCTAGTATTTTTGGTTAAAGAATGTTCTGTACAATGAATTAAGGTCTCTTTCCTCCTACAGTATATCACCCCCCAACGGGAATTTTGACTAGTGTATTTGAATGTGTATTTTGCTCCAAAACCAAATCATTTTGTAATATCCCATTTTACAAATATTTTCAAATAACAACTATTTTTAAAGGTTTTTTTCTCTATTATTTTAGTCATCTCTGGCATAGCCAAGTAACAGTGTGAAAAGTCTTATTTTAAAAAAGGCAGACAAAACACAATGACCGACCTGAAAATGCTAGCTATTTTACCTGCTGAGTTTGCTATTAAATCAAAGGCCAATAACAGTAAATCCCAAGAGTTTAGTATGTGGGAGACAGTAATATTTCTTTTGTTAAAGCAGCAGTCCTGTCTTGTTGAGAACAGAGACAAAGGTGTCTTGTAACTTGCCCAGTCAAGCATCAATTAAATTACTCAATACATTTTCAAAATCTGTGTGCTTTCTTTCCAATTATTTTTTAATGTGCCTTTTGACACATTGTCAAGAAGGAAAGTTAGCAGACTTTGCTTTTATGGTCAGCCGTGCCAAGCAACAAGGAGCAGACCTCTGAATGGGAGGCATGCAGYGTGGAAAGGGGGCTGCTGTGCAGAGTTGATGCCAGTCCAGGTATCAGGGCAGAAAGCAAATGTAGGCGGTGGTGACAGTCCTGTTCTAGATGTCTCTCTGAATTTCACAGAAATCTTGAATCCTGGCAGGAAAGAGCTTCAGARCTGACCAGAAAAGCAATTATTAGTACAGTTTTTATAAAGGAAAGATATGATCTATCCATAGAGAATTCTTCTAGTTTTATGATGAGAGATTCAGTCCAAAGCAAAGGTCTGTGTATGCATTCTTAAGTGTATATTTTGATAATTCCAATAAAAATAATATCTAAGGTAAGTGATTTTAAAATACATGGAATTTGCACTGATTTCATGTATTAAAGGAATATATGTTTTGCCTAATTTAATGTGTTGTGTCCTACATGCTTACTGGGAAATCAGAACAGAAAGAAAATTACATAAGAAACATTTGCATCTGACATAAGCATATCCAGCTTTGTGCCTTTCCTCATTTATATAACACCTTCAAACTTCTACAATACCTAAGTTGTCAGAACTTAAAGATTTTGATTGCATTTTGCAAAATCAAATTTTAKAACATGGACACAAATTTCTACCTAGGGTGGTTTCGGAGTGAAGGTAATCATGCTGCCCTGCCATAAACCAGATGATCCTTCAAAAGAGGTTGAAGCTCTGATTTATGAAACAGAATACAAGAAACCAGTGTAAAAGTATCTGCACTGAAGCAACAAGTATGTGAAACACATACTTACCTCTGAGACACATTAAGGTAAATTCAACTATGTGAATTTTACATTGTGTGCTACATTTTTACTGAACTTCCCCCTTGTTGGTAACAACCTGTTTTGKTTTTCCTCTTTTGGACTCAACACCACTGAGAGCCTTTGCAATGACTCTAGCAGGTTAAGAAGCAAGCTGTCCATTTGTCGTGGTTTAGCCCCAGCCAGCAACTAAACACCACGCAGCCGCTCGCTCACCCCCCSACTCCGGTAGGATGGGGGAGAGGATCGGGAGGGCACACGGAGGAAAACCCGCGGGTTGAGATAAAAACAGTTTAATAATGGAAATAAAACAAAGTAGAACAGTGATAATAACAATGATAACAACAATAACAGAATATACAAAACAGGCGATACACAAYGCAACTGCTCACCCCACGTGTTCCGGACCAACCGCCTGAACCGTGCGTCTCCCCCCGAAGGAACCGTCCCCCGGTTTTTAAGCTGGGCATGATGTCACATGGTATAGAATATTCCATTGGCCAGCTGGGTCAACCACCCCGGCTATGCTCCCCCCCAGGTCCCCCTGCACCTTGAAGGGCGGGGGAGGCTGTCGGTGCAAGCACCACCCAGCAACAACCAAAGCATCCATGGGCCATCAACATTCCTTTCACCGCCAAACCCAAAGCACAGCACCCCCTCCAGCTACAGGGAAGAGAGTTAACTCTGTCCCAGCCGGAACCAGGACACCGTTTAACCTCAGATGACAGTTCAGTGACAGTTAGAATGCTTTAATTTAATACCTGTGCATCTGCCAAGGCTTACAAAGTGCTTTTAAGCACTTCCAACACTATATAAATGCGAGATACTTTTTATTATTGAAAATAAAGGTTTCAAGTATCTATCATGAGTTCCCATATAAGGTTAAGCAGTTTTAGTTAGAAAAATTTTGTCAACTTGGCTAGATAAAAAACCTAYGTGATTTAATATACTTGTTATGGAAAGTGACTATTGGGGAGAAATAAAGGGGGAGAGCATGTCTTGTTCATCGAACAGCATTTTGTGTGTGTGAATGGATAGACTTAGCAGTCCATCCCATTAGAGATTTTCACTGTTCTCCTTCAAGAACGGAAGACTAATGTAATGTCTATGACTTCTAGTTGACCATTTGCAATATCAGTAAAGGACAATTCACTTGGAAGTCAGCTTGACTTGTGTGAAAATGTTAAAGCGCTGTCCCTAATGCCTGGACACGCTTCTCTACCCCACGAGATAACAGCAGTCAAAAAGAAGCTGTGCACATAGAAGCCTCAGGGGTTACTCACAAAAGGGCAAAGAAATTTATCAAAATTGAGAGAAAGTCCTCTGTACTTTCAAGAAAAGTGAAATCTTGCATGACAAATTGAGTCTGTTTTGAGCAATGTAATTGAACAGGGCTGCTCAAGTGGAACTAAGCCTGCTCAGAGGGCATATCATACAGTAGGAAAGACTGACCTATGCATACTGTGTTCAAGGTAAACATGCAGGCCTGTGCTTTAGAGCCGAGTGAGTTTGCAATTTTGCTGGTTTAATGGGGATATGATTAGAGTTAGAAAATGTGATCTTCAGGGGAAAAAAGGATTCAACAAAAAAAAAAMCACCAAAAAGCAGGCTTGTATAGGCAGTTTAAACTGTTTTAAGGACAAGTTCTGAGGGTTGCACCATCCTTAAAAATTGTGTAGCCATCTACATCTTTCTTTTAGAAAATAATGGGTCTTTTCATTTMTTTCTAGATAGTTTCATCAGGCTTTTAATGATTTGTTTTTTCTAAAATAGCATGTACTAACAGATCTATAAACAGAAGTTGCACCATTGCATTCAATACATTTTGCAAGGTTTTCCTCCCAGAATACCAATTGACACAATCTGTCATTTCTCTAGATGCAGTTACATAAAGCATGGCAAATACCAGAAAGATATTTTGCAGGAGCAAAAAAATGCTGGTGAACAGGTTTCTTAGTCTGCTAGACCTATTGAACACAGCAGAGTTCTGAATTCTTACCAAATGGCTGTATTTTGTTTTCCTTCCATTTATTTTGCCATGTTAGAGTTCCTCTAGGCAATGCCAAACGGCTTTTTCAGTGTTCTGCTCCATGTTACCCACAGTGAAAGTAATGACCCCAAATTTGTTTGTTTTTCTGCTGCTGTCTACCTCCCTCTTCCCCAGTCACTACAGGTAATTGGTAGATCTCTGGTGTCTCCACAGTTGAGTGTGTTGACCTTTGATAAAAGCAGCATCAACTCTTGCACCTTTTATAATAATCCTCACATTTTCATTCAGTGCAAATTAGGCATGTGTAATTTTCTCCCCCCCCTTCTTTTTTTTAAGTAATTGGGGGGGAGGGGGGTGAAGAAATAAGAGGAAATACTGTTGTAGGGCATAATAGTTTCTCATGGGTCAATAATAGATTTGGAAATATTTGAATCTGCAGCACAGGTTCAGGACAGCATAGTGTCTACAAATTTTCATGAGTTTTGTGGGACAGAATTTTTTGGGTGAGTGGGAGGGATGATTTTTAAAATTTTATTCTATTTGCAGACAACAGAATAATGATGGAAGACAGTAATTACAATTGTACTTACCCAGTTTTTAGCTTCAGGAACAACGCTACACTGATTTTTTAAGTCATATCTTATCTAGTTTGCAATATATAAATAGACAAATATCAATAATATGCCAACTTATTCAAAGGAAGAGTTGTTAAAGCAATCAAATAAGAGTGGACATCTTTGTTTAGAGTTACCAGAATATGCAAGGAAACAAGTTTTATTTAAATATAGCACAGTGCAAATGGGAACAGATGCTGTCTCTCTCAGAACAGCCAATCTCCTGCATAGCATGTGTCAACCACCAAGCAACAGCATGTATTGAAAGAATGGTAAAAAAAAATAAAAATCTATTCAGTGACCTCAATGCCATGAAATTTTGGGAGCCTGTGTCTCAGAGCTATCATAACTCGAGAGGAAACAATCAGCCAGTGYTACTTGGTCTCCTAGAAGTCTAATACTTTGTTCTTAGATAGAATGAAGCAAATTATTAGATGTCATGGTTGTGTGCACTCAGATGTCTTGGGAAGTTTACTTTTGTATTATTAATATTTAATGAATACCTATGCCATCTATTCTAAGTTCAGTATCTAGTTGGGATGTACATATGAACCTGGAAGATCTGAAGGGGTTTTGGTGATTTGAGGAGCATGGATTTACGTTTTGCTGTCTCTATTTCCCACTTTGATGGCAGTGATACAAATTATAATGAAGAATAAAGAGGTCAGATAAGCACAGAATAACTAAAGCAGTGCAGAAATCCTGAGGAGTTTTGTGTTTGTTTTTTTTTTTCTCAATAGCCACTTAATAAAAGTATCTATCTAGGTAGGAAACATTTGATAAGAGTATGTATTGACTTAGTAGAAAAAAATCAGCAATAGGAGGTTGTTTGTTAGGTTGTTAGAGTGAAAAAAAACCTGATCAAACTGACACTTGAATTAATTACACCATCCTAAATGAGAATTCATTCATGGAAATGGACTAGATGATTGTTGTAACATTTAGCCTTGATAAATTGCAATGATAATTTTATAACATAGCAAAACAAAAAGTTGCATTTTTGCAAGAGGCTCATAAAGATTTTCAGCTTCAAATTAAGGAACAGAAGGAGGTCCAAAGTACACAGGAACCGCCTCTCCAGTGTCAAGTTTGCTATTGAGAGGGAGCTGAAATATAAGTTGAATTTGCCACAACAGTGACATACCAGCTCTATAATCTCTAAGCAATCCACTGATCATCAATATTTTTAGCTGATGAATAGAACTGATGTGCGCTTTGTGTTTAGAAGTTGAAATATTGGTATAAAACCTTAGAAAGTTACAATTCTTGTTCTGTATGTATTTAAAAGCTGTCAGAGGGAAGACAGAAGGATACCTGTGTACTTAAAACCATGTGCTTTAGTATTCTACTATATCTGTGCTTTTTGGGGGGGAAAAAGAAGTAAGGATTGGTAGGGAACAAAGTTTTTTTGCTTTCTACAGAATAATGTATAGCAACACTCACAGAGAAGGGAAGATCACTTTTTGGATGCACATTTGTTGGGAGGGTTGCTGAATTCTCTGATATTTTTCTTCCTTCTACTGTAAGTAAATAATTATTTCTTAGAAAGACCTTCTAGCATGCATAAATTCATTTGTTCACTGACATTCAAGAATAGTGTGTTCTAGAGAATAATTGAAAAGCTAAAGCTCCCTAAAATTTTCAAATGTACGTCTACCCAGTGCCTAAATTGATGTTTTTCTTGTACTCCAAATCTAAAGGGTTAGACACTAGGCCGATAAATATTCCAATTAACATACCAAGATGATGTTTTAAATTTACTGCAAGGAAAACAATTTTATTCTACTGCAAGAGCAGTCCCTGGAGCAAATGACTTCTGACACCTTTTTGCCTGAYCAACCTCGTGGCCTGCTATGATGGGGTTACTACATCAGTGGACATGGGAAGAGCTACAGATGTTGTCTATCTAGATTCCTGTAAGGCCCTTGACATGGTCCTCCACAACAGCCTTCTCTCTAAATTGGAGAGATATGGATTTGATGGGTGGACTGTTTGGTGGATGAGGAATTGGTTGGATGGTCACATCCAGAGGGTAGTGGTCAACGGTTCAATGTCCAGATGGAGATCGATGACGAGTGGTGTCCCCCAGCGGTCCGTATTGGGACCAGAACTGTTTAATATCTTCGTCAATGATATAGTGGGATCGAGTGTACCCTCAGCAAGTTTGCAGATGACACCAAGCTGAGTAGTGCTGTTGACACACCTGAGGGATGTGTGATCGAGTGTACCCTCAGCAAGTTTGCAGATGACACCAAGCTGAGTAGTGCTGTTGACACACCTGAGGGATCCAGAGGGACCTGGACAAGCTCGAGAAGGGGGCCTCATGAACCTCATGAGGTTCAGCAAGGCCAAGTGCAAGGTCCTGCACCTGGGCCAGGGCAACCCCCAGTATCAATACAGGCTGGGAGATGAAGAGATTGAAAGCAGCCTTGCCGAGAAGGACTTGGGGGTACTGGTGGATGAAAAGCTGGACATGAGCTGACAATGTGTGCTGGCAGCCCAGAAGGCCAACCGTATCCTGGGCTGCATCAAGAGAAGTGTGACCAGCAGGTCGAGGGAGGGGATTCTGCCCCTCTGCTCTGCTCTGGTGAGACCCCACCTGCAGTGCTGCGTCCAGCTCTAGAGCCCTCAGCACAGGACCTGTT
Source organism: Oceanodroma leucorhoa (assembly GCA_030449065.1). Taxonomy (NCBI): domain Eukaryota; kingdom Metazoa; phylum Chordata; class Aves; order Procellariiformes; genus Oceanodroma; species Oceanodroma leucorhoa. The sequence goes on along the minus strand of JASVER010000143.1, from coordinate 318,252 downwards.
GGAGTGGGTCCAGAGGGATACAAAAATGATCAGGGGGATGGAACACCTCTCTTATGAAGAAAGGCTGAGAGAGCTGGGGTTGCTCATCCTGGAGAAGAGAAGGCTTCTGGGAGACCTTATTGCAGCCTTTCAGTACTTAAAGAGGGCTTATAAGAAAGATGGGAACAAACATTTTAGCAGGGCCTGTTGTGACAGGACAACGGGGAATRGTTTTAAACTAAAAGAGAGTAGATTTAGACTAGCTATAAGGAGGAAATTTTTCATAATGAAGGTGGTGAGACACTGGCACAGGTTGCCCAGAGAGTTGGTAGATGCCCSATCCCTGGAAACATTCAAGGTGAGGTTGGATGGGGCTCTGAGCAACATGATCTAGTTGAAGATGTCCCTGCTCATCGCAGGGAGATTGGACTAGATGACCTTTAAAGGTCCCTTCCAGCCCAAACTTTTCTATGATTCTATGATTCTTCAGACTGGGAGATATATGCCAGGAGCTTATGGCTGTTTTACCAACACCTTAGTGTGCCAGACATCTATGATCTTTTTTTCCAAACATTTCTCCATTTTAGCTGAGACTGAAGAAAAAGCTGATTACAGAAAGCAATAAATATTACACTAACAGTAAAAGCAAAGAAACAAGCAGCAGCAAACAAGCAGACAAAACCTAAGGCAACCCATTTGAAATTTTTTGGGGTGCTTAATTTTAGCTGCTCAAACTGAGACACTAAAGGTTTTGAATTCAAGAAAATTCAGGACTCAGACTGTTAACAACAGGCTTCTTTGAAACAATGCATTCTGAGCAAACACAAATTAGGTGCCTAAAATATTTTTCTGTTCCATTGTGTTTATAGAAAAAAAAAAAAAGGCAAGCAGAATTTCCTTAAAATGTAAGTAAAAAGTAAAGAGATTTATGGAGAGGTAAGTTGTGCTGAGTGGTTTTTCACTCCATCAGGTCAGTGCACTACACTCAATAATACAACGAAAACAAATAATTGATACTTTTTATTTATCTAATGGATATTGTCTTTCAGTGTGGTTGTTTTTCCTTGCAACATAATCTACGTATCCAGAGACTGTAGACATACATTTTTATAGTTTAATGTAAATCACTTAAAATAGAAATAATACTCCTTTATACCATTATTCCAATTTCTGTTCCATAATCCAGCATTGCTATGTGACTTTTCCAATTAAATACCAAATTGTTTCAATAACAAATGGTAATAACCTTTGGCTCTTCTACTGGGGAAAAAAGTGACAACTTGTGAGACTGTCCTTTTTTGCATTACTGGTTAGTAGGACATTTTCAATCGATGATTTATATTTATTTCTTATGAATTACAAATTAACTATTAACATTGAGCTTTCCATAAAGAAGTTAAGATACATGGAAGGTAATAATGCATCACTGCTGTCTAGATGTAATAAATCACTATCATTAGGCCTTCATGTTTAAGTAATAAACGCACTTTATCCTCCAGAGATATAAACTAACCTATGTGATAGATTGTCTCAGCTTTGACTCAAAGGATCAACATCACTTCAGATTGTTTTATTTTAGATAGGAAGCTATTCTTGTTCATGTCACCTCATAAGAAACAACTGTAATCATTACATTTATTACCTATAGAAAGCTTCACTCCAGACCTGTGCTCCAAGACATGTACAGGGTTGTACAGGAAGCTAGTATAATGTAAATTAACTTTATTCTAGTTACTTGGTGAGTAAAATCCCACAAGCAGATCTTTAAAATGATGTGTGTATGTTTCTTTCACTATATACAGCTCATTTGGGTCTTGATTCACCAAAGCAGTGCAGCTTCTTTTTGTAGCCCTAAGGATACGGTAAAATGAAGCAGACCCAACATAGAGAAAAGAAAATGATCTATTTTTTCTTTTAAACAGTAATTGCTTTTACAAACAAAATCAAGTAATCATCAGCCCAACTTTCTCTGTAAACAAAGGAAAAAAGAAACTTCAGCAACAAGAATAGCAAGGGCTAAATGTTCAAGGCAGTTTTTAAATCCATGTATCTCTGACTGAGATACGTAAATCATTCCAYTAAATCTCAGTCAGAAAAAAAGTCCAAAAAGCATCTTTTTAATCTTCCTGAAGCAAAAAAATATCCAAAATCATTACGAGGAAAAAATGTTTGATCTTTGTATTCGTGGCACATATTTGCTCTACAATCTGAAATAGGGATAGAAAAGCTTGGTCTTTAAATGAAAATCTGCCAGCATGTATAAAGTCTGAGTCCATTACTCCTTAGACTGTAATCCTTTGGATTGTGGGGCACTCCAGAACAGAAGGATTTAGAAGCAACATCATACTACAAACACGTAACTTTTCAGTTACTGTGTCAGTGCTACTCAGACTTAAGGCCTGAAGAAGTAATTTTCTGTAATGAAATTCCTTTGTTGGTTTCTCCAGTGAGTTAAGAAGTTTATGAAAAATATAGGGAATATAGCAGTAACTCTGTGACATTTATATCATTCCACTAAGAACTGCACTGACCTACATCAACATACAACATACCTTGCTTTGGTCACCCAGTTTTCCTTGATATTGCTTTTTCCTTTTCTCCTTCTCTTTTCACTTACACACCTGATTAGTAGGAAAAGCTACTTGCCCTGAGAAATGTCTACTTGGTTTCCAATAATGGGCAAAAACATACAGACCCAGCACTTAGATGAACTGAAACCAGAATATACATTTTCTTGTATAGTGCATTTAGTTTAGCTATCACAATTAAAGCAGGATGTTATAGAGAAAGTCCAAAGAGAGAAAATAATTACAGCCTTGGAAAGTCTCATAAGAGGAACTGAAGGTGCTCCAGCTGTAATTACTTCCACAGCAACTTTAACAGGCAATTTAATAAGAGGAATCCCGCTATCATCAATGGGCTTCTTCAGAGAAACAATGCACTGCCTTARTATGGAGAGCTATGGTACTGGGTTTTGCAGCTATATAACCTGAKGAGGATAAGAAAAGGTAAATTAAAGAGACTAAATCAATTCAGTAACAAAAGCATTATAGAGCAATAAATTTCAAATAATTAAAATAATTTATTTGCAATTAATCAGTAAGCTCTTTTACTATGTAAATAAAGAAAGATTCTTGAGAAGATACAGAATTTATATCAATAAAAAGAATACAGTTTACAAGCATATCTAGCTTAAAAATTAAAAAATCGAGTATTATATCTTGGAATACAAAGGCCACATTTAAGTGTCTGGGAGAAGAAAAATAGTCTTCCTCGAAATATTCTCATGTTTGATGTCGCTGTAGGTTTCTCCTTACCTTACTCATTGACAACTAAGAAACACTGGGCTAGGCAAACCTTTCCTGTAACATGTTACAGTAATTCCTTTGTTCCTAGGTCAATAAAAGTAAAAAATATGATAGATTTTGTGCCCTAGCCTGCAGCTGAGATTCCTGGATGTTCATCGGTGTTGGAAAGATCACACAGAAACACAGCACTCACAATGTACCTTTTGCAACATCAGCTCACTGGCTCTGCTTTTTATGCACAGACAAAAATATGCTTTACAATAAATTGTAATATTTGGCTGATTATTATGTTGCTGTCTAATGRCTATGCAACTATTCACTGTCAAGGAATTAATTACTCCACAAGGAAAATATCAAATTCAGACCCACTAATTTTTACATTATGTCATTGAAAATTGACTTTCCAGCAAGAATAATTGTTTTCTATTTTATGCATTCTGTTATTATTATACAGCATTCTTTCCTTACCTTGAAAAAGGAGATGGTTGCAAAAGTATGCATTTGAGAAGGGATTCTGCCGTAGAAGTCCCATTAAAAAGACTCTGACATACACTGAGGGACATTATGTGCACTATAACATGTTAAAAATCATAACGGTGAGATCCCTGATTAGAACATTTCCTTCTTCTGCTTTCTCAGTTGTGCATATATAAATCTTTCATATATCCCACATATAATAATACTTTTTCATCAATACTTGAAATTATTACTCTTGTTTATGACTTTTGGCTGCCTTTTAGGATCTTCGTTTGTTCAGCCATCTGCTTGGGAAGATCCCATGCTGGAGTGGATTCCATAAAGCCAAAGCTCAGACCATACAKGTGTTGTTTAATGTCTTTATTAATGACCAGGATGATGGAATGAAATGCACCAACTGMAAGTTTGCAGAGAGGGATGAGTGACTGATAAGTGCTGGGGCAGGATTGCTCAACAGGGTACAAGAGACCTGAGCAGAATGACCACAATCTCATGAGGTTCAACAACAGCGAATGCAAAGCTGTGCTGCYACACAGACCAGGTGCAGCTTTGAGAGGTTGGAACTGGGGGTCCTGGTGAAGAATGTGTTGAGCCATGTGACAACCATACACCTGGCTGTATTTGCAAGAGTGTAGCCAGCAGGTTGAGAGGCGTGATTAACCCTCTCTATTCATCACTTGTGAGACCATCTCTGGAGTGCTGTGTCTAGTTTGGGGCTCCCCAGTACAAGAAAACCATGGAAATACTGGAGACAGCCCAGTGGAGGGCCAAGATGCTCAGGAGGCTGGAGGACATGAGTTACAAGAAAAGGCCAAGAGAACTTGGTTTGTTCGATCTTAAACAGAGATTGGCTAAGGGGAGATTATGGCTGTCTTCAGCCATAAACTTCATAATATAGTTAGCTGATTGCACAGTACCAAAGTGGAGATAAAAATTCCTTCCTGATTCAGTCAATACTATAAAGCCAACTTTGGTATTAACCACCAAAGTTATGCATCAAATCATAAAATTACCCAGCCATTTTAGAAATTCAGCTATACCATTTGACCCCTTGACCTCCAGCTACAGAGAATTTCACAGATCGACTAAAAGATGTTGGAAGAATTACTTCATTTTAATTATCTATTTTCTTCATCATTGGATTTTTAGATTATAATTTAACAAATATATCACCTACCATTGTCTCCTTCTTGGTGCTAAATGCCACACTTTTTTTCTTCTGCAATGTTTAACTGAGTGAATGTCTACCAGTGAAATCGATAATCAGATGATGGAAGTCATCATGTTAAAACGTAAAGGGCCAAAATGCAAACAACTGTRACCCATAAGTGTTAAATAGTATGGGCAATCTTTAGACAAGAGGAGAGCATTAAGAGTATTAATATGGGTATTAAGGTTMTTGCATTTACAGGGGGCTAAAAACATGAACGTAGATAATTACGAGAAGCAGCAGATAACCAACAGCTTTTTACCCCAGCATATSCTGTGTTTCTATATAGTCCTCTATAGAGGACTATATAGACTATATCCTCTGCTGCAGCCTAAGTCTTTGATTGCTAAAAGGAAGATTTAAAAGTGTTGCAAAGGGTCATTGAAAGTCAGTAGAGAAAATCTCTTTAAAATCTCTTTATTGAAGTACAAAGAGAGGGGAGCTACCATGCAGAATAGCCATTTTCTTTGTAGAGGTCTGTAATGACAGCAACATTTTGCTATTACTACACTATTTTGCTCAAGCAGACTCGCAAAACAATTAAAGCATGGAGCTTTCAACCCACTGTTAAGAACATGACTAAGAACTCATTCAGGCTTCACAGCAGAGGATACAAACCTCCTCTGGATAAAAGTTGTGGACAAGCATGAGGAGAAGGGGCAGAGGAACAGTTTGGAGGTGGGATGAAGTTTAGGGAGGAAGGAGCAGTGCTAGAAGGAACACCAACTGATTCTGCACAGAATTTTCTTTCCTTTTTTCTCTGTGTCATCTGTAAATCTTGGCTTACCACTCAGCACCATCTGCCAAGGTTAAAGTGAAGGCCAAGCAGGCAACTGGGCCATGGTCATTCTGCTTCCCCTGAGAGTCTAAAAATCTTCAAAATCACTGAAATCAGTAAGCATTTGTTCTTTGATGTCACTCGGCTGTGAGTTGAATTCAGAGTGCTATTAAGARTTTTGTACCTAATATCTAGCATGCTTCTGGGCAGAACAAAGGACTATCCCTAATATAAGTWAAAAAAAATCATTTTCCCCAGGTATTGCATGTTTATCCTTTTCCCCTTATTTTCAAGATAAATAAATTAATTTGTGAAACAAAACCAAAGAACCACAAACACCCTTCTCTCTTGGTAGCCTGCAAATATACCCACTTACATGCTGKAATTTTTAATACATGACATTTAAAGACAGGTAATATAGTTGTATACATTACAGAAGAGGGTTAAGCGGAAATATACATTAGGCCTGGGGTACATGCTGTTAAGAAGAAAGCATAAGATGGACAACTAGGGAAATAATAACATAGCTTGAATTAAAGGTATTCGGACTATATTAAGCCACTTTGATAATAACTCACATGAAATTGTTAAAGAAGATTCAATAAAGAACTAACATTGCTCTCAATGCTGAAAATGTTGTTTACATTAGCCAACACATTTTTTTCTATAAAATTAAGGCTTTTAGTTGACTTAAATATTCATAGCATGAAGAATGCTTTTCTGCATTTCTACTACACTAATTGAGAAGAAAACTGAAATAAGTAATATTTCAGGATTTTTGAGAAGTAATATTTCAGGATTTTTGAGAAGTAATATTTCAGGATTTTTGAGTGTAAAAAAGTAAAGCTAAAATTTATATATTTATTTCTTTGAGCTTATTACTCAGAAAATCTTCTACTCTCAGTTTCTTTTTCTCATTGAAAAAAATCATAAAGTAAATTCTAAAATAGTTGAGAAATATTTTATAATATGAAATTTTGTTCCAGTTTGCAGTGATAGCTTACAAGAAAGACTCAGAGGACTCTTCCTCACAAAGGTGGTGCAACTGAAATTAATATAAAATGAAACTAAAAAGAACAATTTTCTTTTCATGCAGTGAATATTTAAGCTGTAAAATAAATTGGTATAGTACATTTTGAGTAATAGGAACTTGCATGTTTTGAAGATCTAATCTGACAAATTAATGACAAAAGTCTACTAAGACACCACCGCTGTTAAAGCTACAGTCTGGTAGAAGACAACAGTGAATATGAGGGAAGTAGCACTGGGTACTTCTCTGCTGTTTTACTCTTCCTTAGAACATGCTACTGACCTTTGTCAGGTCACAGAATGAGCTAAATGACTTATCTAGCACACCTGCTTTATATTTTTATTTTCTAGCAAGTAATTAGGATGATTTTTGTAGGATATAGGGAGACAGAAATTCAAGTCCATCTTTTCAAAAGATCTGGAGTAAAAAACTGTGCTACAAAGTTTTTGTTGAGCATATAATAACACAACAGAGGTCTTGTTGAGACTATAATAATGTGCTTTCRTGAAAAATATATGACTTCAGGGTTGGAGGATGAAAATAAATTCCCTGACATCCAAATTGGCTGCTCTCTGGAATTGTCGTTTGTCCAATGAGCTTTGTAAATGAGAAGGGTGACAGATTTTCTGTTGATAATGATCCTGGAAGGTTGCAAAACCTGCTCAGGCCAAGGAGTGAGTTTTTATAGTTCTTGCAAAATGGAGTCTGCTGAAAGTTTATCAATCTACACATACCAGAACTGAGTCATTAAAACTTTGAAAAATCTGTGGGTCCATTGGAATTTCCCTTCCCATGTTTAGCATACACTAGGAATCAAACAGGAGTGTCAGCATCGTAACTTTCTCTGATTAATCATTCCATTTGCAGTGGGTATTGATTTTTTACTCTTTACAATTCTAAATTATAAAAGCACTAAGTCGTCTGGTGGGGAATGGAATCACCACGTAATCAAAGAACAACCCTGCATCTGTCACAGTGTCTTTCCTCTATTCTAACAAGGACAGATATAAGATATATATGACTTTAGCAAGGCAGATATAAGGTATATCTGCAAGGAGACACATAAGGGATAAGAAATATAAGATATAAAAGAAATGATAGATGAGCTATATATGCAGAGGACAGATGGATAAATTCATAGCTGTGTCAATACACAGCTAGAGATTTTAGGTTACCTTGGGAACATGAATGTTAAATATAATTTTAGTGTTTCAATTTAAAACAGTGAAAGTGAACTTTTTTTTTAATATTCTAGTTGTATACTGAGAAGTGGTATTATTGCATTGAATTTTTACTTATTTTTATTTTATTTTTATCAAGCAGCATGAGTAACGATATAGCCTTTCAATTTCTTATACACCTCTAGAGAAGTTTATATGTCACTACTGGTTCATATTCTTCATTTTACTGTAATTGGGAATGAATTAAAGTTTAATCCTTTCTTTTCAATACAGCCAAAACCAATAGTAGAGTCCTCAGAGGAAAGCTCTTTGGAAAACAATTTGCAATTAAACAGAAACGGAAACAGGGAAGGTGATTAAAATGAGAAATAACAATAATAAAGTGTAATGACTCTAAAGAGACTAGACCAAAGAATCCCTGTGCAAGAAAAAATACATTGTAATGATGACATCTAGTTTTGGGGACTTGTTTTTGTTTATTTATTTATTTTTTAATAAAAAGCACAGACCTTCAGTCACTGTAAAGCTTCATTGACTTCAATCCCAGCTAATATATAATAACTGGTCATACATAGTAGCTATCATTAATACAATCAAGAAACTCCTCAGATAAAGTATATTTTCTGGCTATGTAGGAGGAATCTTGCAAGAAACTTCATCATTCTGACATTCAAGTTCATTTACAGGCAGCATTTCTTTTCAGAGCTTGACAAGTTTCGTTCAGGAGGAAAGGTTCTCTTGTGGTATAAAAGATCAATTTTGAGATCTGGGTAAGTTTCTGGTTTTATCTGCAAGTTTGCCCATATTAGAACAAAGCTTGCCAAGCCATGTTTCTCTGAAGTTAGATGGAAAGCCAAGCACTATCTCTCCTGTCAAGTTACAGTTGTACAAGCCTAATGATGATGAGGAATATTGAAAGCAACCCCAGAAAAAGCTCCACACATTTGAAGACAGGATGCAGAAATATTAAAGTGGGAGTTCTTACTGAGAAGCTGCAATGAATGTAAAAGGAGAAGTCTTTCACGCAGACAATAGTGAATGTCCATTTCTATCAAGATCTTAGTGGTCCTTACTCGACCCTTGCTAAYATAACAAAAACAACAAACCTGTTTAACAAAACTTTTTAAATGCTTGGAGCTATGAATCTGATGAGAAAAGCATGGGCTGTGGGTTGAAATGTGGCACTGGGATCATTCGATCAGCTTTTGTTGCTAATAGAAATTGTGAAAAGCAGAAGCCTACTTCAAACTAAATTCAGAAAACACAGGGAGCAACTTGGGGATCAATGTGGCATTACAGTGACACATTACAGTGTCAACAGAAAGTCCTTCTTGCAGACTTTGAAGCCATAGCTGAGGGCTCTGCRTAATCATGGGCCCAAGTATACCAGACACAGAGAGAAACAGAACACTCTGGAACAGAAATGCCATGTTTTTTTCTGCATGTGGTGGTCTCTGAGTACTCTTTATCTACAGCACAAATGCACATTAGCTGGCTAGGTACAGAAAGGCATTGATGAGATGTATCTGTCTTATAGAACTGAAGTGATCTAATATCAGAAGCTTAGCTTCCTTCTGGTTGTTATTCCAACTCAGCCCCTGAATGTTGTATCAGTGTGGTAGAACTACAGAGCTACAACGTAAGCTAGATTTGGTGTATAATGCATCTGTTGGGTGGGATACTCAATTAACTGAACATCCTAGCCTGTTGGTAAAGGAAAACTAAATAGGAAGCTGTGCCCACTAGTATTTGCCATGGTATAGATATGTCATAAATTTGCTATGTAATATTGCATCCTCATAGGTGGCAAGAAACACCTTGAAGAGAATAAGCCAATACAGCAGATCYAGACATTTGTCTGTAGGAAGTTATATCCCACGAAAATTAAGCAGAATACATAAAGTGCTTTGAGCAAGTAGTTCGTAGGAGAGAAGTTTCTGCAAAGTTGTTTTTCTTGAGATTTTACCAGGGACTGACAGAATCTTTCACTATCAGAAAGTGAGGTGGAAACAAGCAAAGAAATTTGTCCCAAAGAAAATGAACAAAAATAAATGAATTCCAGCTACTGGCAGCAAATTTTTGAATCACTGTGTTGAGAGTTTGAGAATCCACCAGTTAATTAACACAGCCTAATGTCTGAATATTAAAATGCCTGATTTGATCCTTCTTTAGTCTCTGAGGTCCACTCACTTCACAATGAAAGTATGTGGGTGTAAATAACAGCGAAATTTGTCCCACCACAATGRTTTAGTAGATGTACTGTGATGATCGTGCTTTACCTGGAGTTATAGCAGGCAGCAATTTGGACAAATGGTTTTGTTCTGGTCAGGAAGTAAAAYGACATTTTCACAGTAAAAAATAAGGTGAAATGCTCCTTTGGCATCTTTCCAGAGACTGCTGAAGAGGAAAAARCCTACATATAGCTGACTTCAATCTAAATGGGATTTCTAGAACATCTCATTCACCAATGAAAAATTCTGTAGATGGCAACTTTATTAATAATGAGATTAATATGTCACATGTAGACTATTAAAACTTACTCTGACAGATAAAGAAACATTAAGTATTGACCTTTAAATGCTAATTGCTTATGTGTTAGTGTTCATAAACTGCTTAAATGTAGTTCATGCATATAAATCATAGAGCAACAAAGTATCTTCTTATTTGGAAAATTAAAAGAACCAATTTGCCAAAGCTTTAAGTGATATTCAGCATAACTTTCTGGGAATGTAGATTTGACATTAGAAGTGTAACGAAATAATAAAACAAAATTATAAAAGAACATCTTGATAGATGTCCAAAGGTCAAAGGTTTGAAACCAAAGCTATCACAATGTGTAAAAAGCCAAGTTGTTTGAAAAAASATGTGGAGGATGTCTAAAATACCTTCCCACAGTCAAATGTATAGTCCCTCTCCTATAGGGAGCATATGCGTATGCATTATGTACCCTCTCCTATAGAGGAGAGGGAATGGAAATGAGACATGGATGACATGTCAATAATGGATTTAGAAGGTAGTTGTCTCACTACTTTTGTTGTTGTTTTCAAGTCTTAAAAACCTTATCTTCATCTTTGTAAGTCTAGCATCTCCTATAAAAAATTATGAAGTTCTCAGGTTAAGTAATTTTCTCTGATGTTAACGAAGAATTTATTCCCTTCAAAGGAAGAGGACCTATTGTGACTATTATAAATCACATCTTCTCTCCAAAATGGAAAAATTGGAAGTTATCTATGGAGAATGCAGTTGACAGCAAGTGTCTTAGATGTAACCTACTAGTTTTCTCTTGCAGGGTAGCACAATTGCGTATGGTGTTTCTGTAGTCATCTTTGCTGCCTGACTAAAGGCTGATCCCATTCAACACAAGGGCTTGTTGAGGAACTGCAGACCAATAATGGTTAGAGGAACCTTAGTGACCTAATCAGTGAAAATTGGTTACTCCTAAGGCTATCAAAGGAGAGGGATTCACCCATTCTATCTTCTGGCACACAAACCCAGAGAGGAGTCAAGGGAAGAAACTCTCTCTCCCCAGAATAATACACAACGGGGTTTTGCCTAATGGGGTATGGTATGCAGAGGAAAGAGTGGTTGTGTAAAATTTATGGGACTTTTTTAGGGAGTTGGGGGAATATGCATTGGGATGCTTAGGGGAAGAGCCAGAGGTGGAGAAAGAGAACAATCAATCTGGATAAACTAGGYGCTTAATACCAGCTACAAAGTAATCTATTTTGTACATGTGAATTCTAATGAGTTTGGACTAATAGGAGGACAGGTCTGAGTGCTAGGTGTAGTGGTTCTGTCATGAAAACTATTGTACATTAAGGTTGTGGTSATCCACTCAATATGTTGACYTGAAAAGGTRCAGGCTTGTGCTAGGAACATATCCCTTGGCTAYRGGATAAAATTAGCTGACCAATTATAATGGGGGAGCCTGTAGGCAGCTCACACTTGGCACCTGCATGACTTTGTCTTATCTTGAAGCAAAGCAGTGTGTTTTCATATAAACATCCTTTTCCTCAACAGTAGAAGTTATGAATAGAGTGGTTTATTTCTAAGAACCTTCCCTAAAAGCTCTGAAGCCCACATTGCTGGTGATCCTCTCAGCAGTCGGGATCTGTGCATTCCAGGTCTGTCAATCCTGCACAGCTCAGGGTTCCCACCAGCTAACGTTATCTATCCTATTCTCTATTTCCTTCTTATGTTGTTTCCAGTACTTGGAATTTTATTCAATACTTCACGGAGTCTGCGTGCCTTTCTTACTGGGATCCATACCAAACACTTGCACCACTGCATTACACTAACTCAGAATATTTTACTTTTCTCTTGATAAATTTAAATAATCCAGAGAATGATGTGGTTTATAAATCAGAAGGTGCAGGAAACTAAAGTAACTCTGCTCACTATGCAATAGCCTTTCTAAGTAAGAAAACTCAATAGATCCAGCACCCTCTACCCTCTTTATTTCTAGTCCACAGGGTTCTTACTAATAACATTTTTCAGGGGATGTCATGCTGGGATCTTTTTGGAAATGTGAAATGTATCCTTGTGCCTGATGGATGCCATAGCCGAAGTGCTGGAAACAACTGGCAGAGTTCTGTAGACTAACTGCAGAWAAAGGAATGAAAAGGTCAAGTGTCTGACAACTCGGGAAACCACTTCAGCTGGGCAACAAATTGTCTTCATTGGCTAGAAACTGAAAACTGTCCACTCTACCAAGTTCACATGGCATGTTCAGAAGATGTGAAAATAGAAGCTCTGATTTATAAAGGTTAGAAAATACTAGTATAAATTATTTCCCTGTCCTCATCCACCCATCTTCCTCCAGTGCACCAACAGTCATGTATCTACACATTTTATTTCACAGCATGCCATGACTTTCAGAGTCTTTTATTCTTCAGTCAAATTAAAATATTTAATCTTCTTTTGAAAGTATTGCATTCTAGAAACAGTTCTGTGAGACCTTGCAGTCAGACAGTTATATTTACTGTGTCTTCACTGATCTATATGAACAACAAAATTGGAAGGTTGGGTTGAAATATTCACCATTTAGGTGAGAATAGGCAATACATTAAAAGTTTTTTTGTTGAAAAACACTTTRATTTACAGATGTTACCTATAATGCCTCTTTTATTACATAGCATATATATGTTTTTTTTAATATACACATAATTATAAACATAATAAGCCTATGTCAGGTTTCTTCTCCCTCAATTTATCAAGGACATTGAAAAGCAGGAAGAAAGGGAGTGAAAAAAACCTCTGTAACTCATTCTGCAATGAAAACCCTTGGTTCACCACTGTTGCTGACCTATGTCAGCCAATCCAGGAAAAGGTACTTCCTTAGTGCTCAAGGAGGAATATAAATCTTTCAAAGTACACAATAAACATTTCACAATATCACCAGCACGTAGGATATGTTACTGCAGTCTTTGCAGACATGACTGAATTCAGCACTTTATAGTTTTTGTCTACAGCGCAACCATCGATTTTTGTAAGTTACACTTGGATTTCAATCTGTTCAGTATAGAATCATGTAGCTGTTGTACTAGAAGCCTTCTGAGTACAAATCAAACCTGTTTGATGCATATGTTTTTCATAACATTCATAAAAATCAGACAAATAAGCATAAATTCCAAAATTGCTTATATTTGGTAACAATYTGCACACCTAAAATACGTGAATATACTTTATATAAAGCGGAGCAGTTTAAACCAAAAGTGCTGGAAAGTCTATTCAGAATATGCAGAATATTCCCTTAGAAGATGAAGATCTTTCTTTGAATTTCTTCAGGCAGATAAAAGACTAAAAACACAGGCCTCCTACACCCTGGGAAAATCCTATCCCTCTTACCCTGTAGGAACTGGCCGTGATGAATTCTCTTCTGGTAGATTTCCTGAGTGTAGTCTCTCTTTCTACTGTTTGTTTTTCACTGAAATTCAGTGAATTTTGTATAAAATAGCAGTGTGTGGGAGGGAAGAGGCTGATGGATAGACTTATTTTGCTGAATGAATTAAAGTAAYTTAGCCCTAGGAAGAAGTAAATGCTCCATACTGATTCAAAGTGAAATCTCCTTGAGGGCTAAAAGACATCTCTAATTTTATTTTTTTTTCCCATTTTTTAAAATAATAAATAATTTTCAGATGTTTTCTTTTGTTTGCCTCATCTTTCTCCTCCACATCTACATTTTCAAATTTTTGGAAGGAAAAACACCAAATCTGTGTGTTTATGGACATTGTGTGTTTTCTGATTTTTACCAACAGTCTTATTCTGCATAACAAGATTCAYGTTGTTAGAATGCCAGAAAAAAATTATACCAAACAGCTCTTCTGTTCATGTTGTTTTAGCTCTTCTGGTATCAAGCACTACCATTTGTTTTCTAGAATTTTAACCCAATTGTAGAAACGTACCTCAGGACCTAGCATAAATATGAATATTTTTGTGCTATTTATAATGTCTCAAGTCACTTTTAGATTACAAAATTACAAACAAGGAAAACACAGTGTTTTAACACACTGTTAAAACTATTTTTAAAAGTTTTGAACTAAAAAAATAGCCTAACATTATATAAAATCTTAATGTCATGTTCACTTTTTAACCTTGGCTTGGGGAGATGTAGGGGGGCAAGTGTGCTGCCAAAAAACTTGCATTGTTTCTTCTCAACTTGCATTCTATAGGATATCATACTTTTACCTATAAAGTTCTATTTTAAAATATTTAAACCAGACTCGGCATCTCAAAAAGGGAGATTTGTCTTTAGAGGTTTGTCTGTAGGACACTCAATACTTTGTCCAMGGCACCAGTTCAGCTGTTTAAGTCTTTCAAACTGAGAGTAAAACTCACTTTATGAGGATGTCAGCAGACAGCATGTGCCCCGTTTGCCAAAACCTATATGCATTTAAAAGTGTTTCATTCATAGTTTCCCCTCTATTCTTATTCTAAGAACTTTAAGGTCAGCGGGTAATATTTTTRTATTTCTTCCAAGTTTTTCAAGTTCAGGTAAAGATGTTACTAGCTTTAAAAATACATAGGTTTATGGTCCCCTCTTTTTATGGTTCTAAGATATTCTAGTATTTGCATACAGTTTTTCTTGTTCTGTTGGTTCTATTTATCTAAATAGCAACAAAACAGAAGGACTGAACAGATAACTTGAAGAAAAATAATTAAGACAAAATGGAGAGAAAGAGATTATACTCATTGATAGATTGTTGGGGTTTTTTCCTTCATCCTTCCTAAAATTATTCAGCCATGCTAAATTACCGAGTCACACATTAATGGGAATTATTACATAAATATGTTTACAATGTGCCTTGTTTTTCTAAAAATAGAAATGAACAATTGCAATACTGGAACAAAATACTCTATTGTCAGCGAAGAACAACACAGCAAAAKCAAAAAAGTAAAATATTTTCTCGGTTTAATCCTACATAAGGAAAGTGTAGTCAGAGCTTTTCTGTGAACAAGTTGCGCTTCTGTACTTTCACTATTGCTTTTGATGTTATGTGAGGTCATTCATTGCTGAAGCATCTTTCCATCTTTTAAAGGAAAGCCAAATACTTACATGTCTAATAATTGTTTTATTCATTATCCATTCACTTGAAGAAAATTAATATCAGGAGAAAAGACCAGATTACTTCTTTATCTCCAGAAAAAGAAGAGAGAAAAACCCGCAYTAATTAGATTCCTGATGACACTCACAGTATTGATTGCTGAACATCAGCCAATTTGAGGGTACGCTGCTGGACTCTTCAACTGAGACAGCTTGCTGTAAAAGATTAAAATGTGGCTGTGAGGCTCTTGAAATTTGGAAAATTCAAAGCAGAATCTATACTGTTTGAAGTGAGGAAGAGGGCTAAGAAAAAGTGTCACTTGCCAAGCTCAACTGCTCCTGCTGAACAGACAAAACGTTAGTTTGGCAGACCCACACAGGGAAACATCAGTCTTAGATTGGGCACCAGTCCACCTTTTGCCCTGCACCAAAGCTTAAAACAGGCTTTTTTTACGGAGAGAGAATCTGCACACAGGCATAAACTCTCTGTTTCAGGCACAACAGATAATGCAATGTTGCTAGTCTTAGAAGAATATACAACCTTTTATTCCTGTTTTACCATGCCACTCTTTGGACAGAAACTATTTCTTTAATATTTGGGATATTAACCCAGGTATAGTTATTATTCACAAATAATTTAATAATTAAAAAGATGTTAGCTTAAATGCTACAATAACTTTTTTCTTTGTTGTCTCATTTTACCWTTATTGTTTGAAGTTTTAAAACTTTGCCTGATGATTAAATAATTTCATCTAACGGATTCCTATTTTCTAAAGCTTTATGAGAAGTGTCAAATTCTGGGATGTCATTGACATTGCAATGTCTTTGCTTGTAATTTGTTTTGCATTTGAATACAGGTATTACTACAGAGACATTTTTAGGGAACAATTTCATAGTTCTCCATGAAAACTGTTAACTGTTAACTTAAGTCTCCAAGTAAACTGTTAACTGTGCTTCGCTAGTGACATTTAATAAAAGCCTATAGTTTTATTTTCCTGACTGCAACAAGAATAAGGAAATGCTATGTTTTCTGTTCTCCATACCAATGTAGGTAGTTTGGGGCAAATAAAACAGGTACCATCTCTTACACATCCTCAATATAGAACATGGTTCAAGAAATGGAATAATTAACACTAAAGTGAACATGAAGTGAAGCTTAAAGGTCAGCTGAGCTGATAGGCATGTTTTGCAGCATAACAATTTCTGAAATTGTATTGAACTTCTGCAGGTTACACACTGCTGGAAATGCCAAGCATCTGCTTGCTGTTGAGCTTCGGCTTTAGTTTTTGAAGTTACACAGATTAAGATCAGTCATGCATGGAAAGGAACAGTAAAGTATAATTTTGTGGAGGGGAAAAAATGAATTTTTAAGTTCTCCCTGTTGTAGAGGGCTTAATCATTTATGCCACTGCTAATAGTAAATTAAGTCTTTAAATGTCAGACCATTGTTCTGCATCTTTCTCAGATCAGAACCAAGGAAAACCTCTTGCTACTTTTAGTCTAGCATTCACCCACTAGGAAGGGAGTCAACAAGCAGTATTCCTTGCTGCTGATCTGGAAAAGATGCAAAGCACTRTTCTTGCAGGTCTCATTCCTCAGGGATGAATGCTGCATTCCACTGCGCTTGATTTCAGAGACTTCAGATTCCTCAAAACAAGTATCCAAAACTGATTTGACCACAAAGTTTAAAACACTGACACTGGAAAAGTAATTTGTCCAGGTTAGAAATTAAGTACATTAACTACACGCCAAGCAGAAATGCTTGAAAACCCGAAAATAAGCCGTCTTACTGTTTTCACTGATGTCAGTATAGTACATTATATCAACAATAAATTCCCTGGTAACGAAAAAAAGAGAATAATTAACATTCTCATAATGACTACAACTGTCAGTTAGAAATACTTACACTATAAAATATTAATGCCTCAAAATTATGAGATGTGAAACTAAACAGAAAAATTAGACAGAAGGAAACATTAATTTTAAATATGCACTGCATATAATAGTAGGTTAAAGTATTACAGCAAGTCATTTTTTCCTGTTGTAAGACACTATTCTCTAAATAGCAGAACCTCCTGAGGAAATCTGACAGTTTTGACAGAATACATTTTGCAAATACAGGTAGTAAATGTGATAAAAATACACAGCATTCTGGTTTTATTCTCATCAAGTAAAAATATGAAGTGAAATTTTAATTTCAAAATTATAACTTTGTTTATAAAAATCATTTCCTGTTAAGTAAGCAAAATCAACCCAGGAATTGAATATTTTGATTTTATCAAAATAGAATGCCATTTCTTTACAATATTTTTTTAGTTGTTGAAAACACATATTTATTTAGAGATTTTGTAGGTCTTCCCAGTTTTTCTTTGGACCAAAAGTATTTATTGATACGTCAGAATTACAACACTTAAGTCCCAAATTTCAACATGTTCAAATTCCTACAGAATTCCAAGGCTGACGCCAAAGATTTCATACTGAACCATCTAATGACTTCTCATTCAGTCTTTAGTAACCCCACCATTACAAACACTACTTACATTAAATAAAAATATAAAACATTAAGAAGCTTAGTTCATCCCTTTCATTTGATTCACATATAATTTTTTACATGAATTRTTAAACACTAATCTTTTACTCACTCTTTGGGGCAGCAACTGTTCTGTTAGTAAATCAGAGCTTATTTCAGGATTTCTGCAGCCTAATGCAGTTCAAATAAAAATCTAGTAGAGTAATCWTGTAATTTAATTGTATTCAAGTCAATGGGTTAGTGTTCTAATAAACCTAATCAGTTCACCCCTCCTTCCTGCAATCAGGTCTATCACTGTGGTCTTCCTCCCACCACAGAGGACTTTATCCCAATTAATCAGACTGCTTCAGCTTTTCCTCACTCCATTTAAACCTTCTGCCGAACGCCGCCTACACTGTGTCGTAAGATTTATTGCCACAAATAGCTGCATTACTTCAGCTCATTACTGTTGAACTTGAACCTATTTTCATGTTAATACATTTACTTAAGCACAGGGCCATGGTGATTCAGCTTCCTTAATGTTGTAGGTTGGTTAAGGATAATGGCTGCAATGTGTGTATTTTGGGAACGCTCACTGCGTTTGCATACTAAAGGTTGAACAGGACTCGTTTCTCCTCCACAGGTGACAACACTTCTAAGCATTACTTTCTCATTCATTATAATGTGCTTTAC
Source organism: Oceanodroma leucorhoa (assembly GCA_030449065.1). NCBI lineage: Eukaryota > Metazoa > Chordata > Aves > Procellariiformes > Oceanodroma > Oceanodroma leucorhoa. The sequence continues at coordinate 299,544 of JASVER010000143.1, read as the reverse complement.
CAAAGCTTCCATTGCAGCAGTAGTTCACGTTTTTGTATCTGTCATTTGCCAGCAGGACAATTTCAGTTTTCTCATTCACTGAGTACGCAACTAGGTGGAAAGGGACATTCTTGCAAGTTACAGCCACACTGGTCACCGCACTACCTGATAGTTTTATTAGAAGTCATATTCATCATACTGACTTTTGTACTAGTGTGAAATGATGTCACATGTATCATCATACAGCATCACACAGACAACAACAGAAATGCGAATAATCTGAGGAGCAATCTGTAACTGCATCTGAAGCCCRGTATCCCTCTGAGGATTGCAATGTTTCTCTCAATATGGCCCAGGAGTGTAGGTAGACTTTCTGAAGTTACAATCAACAGAGCCGCGTGGCTCTATCACTACAATAGATATAGGTATTAGTCAGCTACAGTCTAAAAATGTAAGATAGAACACCAGAAAGTCATTAAGTGAATTTCATAAAACCTTATTGCATTTAGYTCCATTCTTCTGGGGAGCAGCAAATATCACACACAATGACAAGGAGTAAAAGCGAGGTACTCCCAGTCTACATACCCTTTGAGAAGGATGAATTTTTTAAGAGGTGAAGAATGCTTCAGGAAGTGTGAACATTAAACTGATTATAAACTGTAAATTARTACAATCGTTACTCTGTCTTCACAGAACTAATTGGTATTAACACTGTAGCACTGTGACTCATCTGACCATGCTTCAGTAATAGCAGCCGTATCTAAGGGAGTTTTTTGTTAGTTTGTTTTGRTTGTTAGTTTTGTTTGTTTTTTAGTGTAGAAATGGGCTTTATAAAACTGTTCAGGGTCTACATACCATGTTTAGAAAATGTAATCTGCTTGGTACCTATTGACTCTCTTTCCTGGGGTTATGACAATTGCTCCCTGGGACATAAAAATATACATGCATTCATAGTATAGTTACGATGCAGATGTCCCTAAGTGTACTAGGCAAGCATACTGCTTAAGGGATCCACAATCATGATGGAAACTGACTGTGTATCTATGATCCTGGTCGAGAGACAGGAAGGGCACGCAGCGTGAGACCCTCAAATTCTTCAGTGAGCCCCTTGGCAGAAGACTGGGTGTCATTGACCTCCCACCTGTATGTAGACAAATAATCAAACAAGTGTTCTTTACCCAGCTATAAGCCCGTTGGTGCCTCTGTTTCCCATATGCATAACATCTCGAGCTAGCTTGTAAGGGTCTTTCTTCTGGGAGTCTCTCTCCATGAGGCTCATTGCAGAGCCCAAAGCCCACTGATGTGGCCCTGCTGAGACTGAAGTTCTATTGAGAGACAGAAGGTCTCAGACCACACAGTGCATCCTCCCTGTGGCAACCACTGCAGGGGGTCACCAAGTTATGGCTTRCTCTGTATTTATCCATGCCTTCACCTCCCATCAATTTCTACCTCTCATTTCTTATTTAAGGTACAGGAAGGATTTCCAACTTTATAACCTGGCTTATAGTTTCTCTCAGTTCTCAGATCTATTAATATATTGTCATATTAATTTTTTTCTCTTTTATAATTTTTATATCCTTTGCAAAATAGGCATATGTGCACACACACACACGCACACAAGTGATATCAGCAAATCATGGCTTTTCATCCCATGTAATTTTCTACAATAATTTGCAGGGTGGGTATAGAGAAAGATTTAGTGACTGTCAAACGTTGCACATATAGCAACCGTTCTCTGAAATAAAAATGTTATTCTCACAATTTTGATGAAAACATAATACATAATAATAACAACAACAACTCAACAACATTACAATAATAATCTCATTAAAAAATCTAATACTTTATAGTGAAAATAAAATAAAGAAAATTAATATCAATGCTATCAGTAGATTGTGTCTTGACTTGTTGTGCAGAAGCCCGACTTTTACATGACTATTCCAGTGCACAGGAAAATTACAAGTTTTATTTCCAAGCTGGCTTGTACACCATCTTCATTTTGTAAGCAGCAATGTAAAGTTCCAAAGAAATGTTGTTCTAATTATGAGCACTTAATAATATAGCCTCAATATTTGACATTATTTACAGAAAACCACACTGTATRCTATATTCAACCGTCCATGGCTTTATAGGTGGCCTCAGAGAAGTAACTAGAAAAAAATAAGGTAAAAGGAAAAGTAAATTGTAATTATGTCTTGCCATATAGGCCTTCTTTAAGGAAGAAGAGTTTCTTACTACACTTTTAATTCCAAATGAGCTACCCTTTGCTAATACAGCAACAACAACATCTTGAAGAAAATATGTCCTCCTAAAATTCAGGTGGGTCACTTCTGTCTTGGACATTCATTAATAATTACTTTGATAAGACAGTGATGATTAATGGATTTCAGGTGTTCAAACAGGACAAGGTGAAAATATTTGAGGCATGCCTGAACTTCTCAGAAGAAGAGGAGATGTTGCTCTGAAATTGAATTATGTAAGGTTTAAGTTACAGTGAAGAATACATCTGTAAAACCTGGGACAGACTTCTACCTTTTCAGCAGTCTCCACGCCACATAAAGCTGCCTGATTTTGCCTGTTCRAGCTTCAGCCTGTTCTATTTCTTTTCTATCCCAGCACTGAAAGAGAGAGATTTCTTGAAAGCTTTGACAGTAATATGGTCAGTATCCCTTGCAACTTAGCAGCCAAATTAACTGCTTTATAGCAGAATAGTAAGAATAGAGAAGGAATACCATTTTGTGAAATGCAGCACAGTTGATCCTCAGACAAATGAGCTAAGTATCTGTTCAGAAGAGAAAAAAAGAGAGAAGAAATAAAACCAAGTCACATTTTTTCCATTTTCTGTATACAGCCTGCCACAACAAAGGGAAAGTTTGCTCTGACCCAGTGAGCTTTGTGTATAATGGTTTAAACTGCAWGTATCTCTTGCATACATATAGTGCAAATTATTTGCAATAAAGCTCTCTTTAATTCAGTCTCCAGAGCAAAAGATGAATGAGTTTTTGTAACATGGTTATGGTTATGGTGGTATAAAACCTTATTGCATATTATTTTCATTTTGCATCTACTTGAGGTCAGCCTAATATTCCCCGTCTGGAAAATAATTACTTCCCACCATTTCCCCATTAGGGACATGGTTACGTATCTTGAGTTACTATCCCGACATAAATGCACGCCTACTAATTGCATGAAAAGCATATAGGAATATATTTTACCCTTCTGCAGGTTGATAGCTTCTTTCCATGAGACTTTCCTCCTCCTTAAGAGCAGAAAGACTGGAGGTTGCCCTACCATGCCCTTGAAATTCTTGCCCCTGTGCCTTCCTGTTTTCTTGGCTCATTGCTTCAGCCTCCCCAGTCTCTGTAGAGCTCCTATCACGCTGGTGGCTGAGGCACCTGTGTTGCATGCTGACACACAGAGCATCTGGCTTTTTCCCCAAAATCTTTATTTTTTCTGAAATTGGAACTAAACACTACAGCCATCTTCTCCTACAGTCCAGCTCTCCTTTCCCTTGTCAGCTCAGTGCTGAGCACCTCAGCAGGGTTAATTCCAGTCTTGTAATGGTGCATGCTCAGTACCCTGCATGCAGATAGAAAAAGAAATATTTATGTCTGTACTACTTCCAAGGAAATGCCTGGAATATAAGAAACACCTTAATCTTGTGACTGCAATACAAATGAGAGGTAATTATTTCAATTTCCTGTTATGGATTTCTGTTAAAATCAGCCTAGCTGAAAGCTGAAAAAAATAARCATTTAAATGAGCAGACTTTTCTGTCTGTGCAATTTGTGTAACAAGTAAATCCTTTAAAAGGAAGACTAAGGGTTTTTTTATTCCTACATAGGCAAGATTTATTTCACCYCCACACCAATATCCCTTTCTTTTATTTTCCCAGCAAGATACATGATTTCTGCTGCTTGAGTTTCTTGACGTAAGTGGGACCATGTGAACTCATGAGGTTCAACAAGGCCAAGTGCAAGGTCCTGCACATGGGTCAGGGCAACCCCTGATATCAATACMGGCTGGGGGATGAAGGGATTGAGAGCAGCCCTGTTGAGAAGGACTTGGGGGTACTGGYGGATGAAAAGCTGGACATGAGCCAGCAATGTGCGCTGGCAGCCCAGAAGGCCAACTGTATCCTGGGCTGCATCACAAACAGTGTGGCCAGCAGGTCGAGGGAGGGGATTCTGCCCCTCTGCTCTGTGCTGGTGAGACCCCACCTGCAGTACTGCGTCCAGCWCTGGGCTCCCCAGTAGATGAAAGACATAGACCCATTAGAGCAGGTCCAGAAGAGGGTCACAAAAATGGTCAGAGGGCTGGAACACCTCTCCTATGAAGAAAGGCTGAGAGAGTTGGGGTTGTTCAGCCTGGAGAAGAGAAGGCTCCGGAAGGACCTTGTTGTGGCCTTTCAATATATARAGAGGGTTTATAAGAAAGAGAGGGAAAGACTTTTTAGCAAGCCCTGTCGTGACAGGACAAGGGGCAGTGGTTTTAAACAGAAAGAGGGTGGGTTTAGATTGCACATAAGGAAGAAATTTTTTACGATGAGGGTGGTGAGACACTGCAACAGGTTGCCCAGARAGGTGGTASATGCCCCATTCCTGGAACTGTTGAAGCTCAGGTTAGACAGAGTTTTGAGCAACCTGATCTAGTGGATCTAGAGCAACCTGATCTAGTGGAAGCGTTCTGTGGTTCTATGTAATCTAATCACTTAATAATTTATAATCATGAAGATTATTGGTATATTTTATTGACAGCTTCCTGACTTTTTGGCCATTTTCTATCACCTAATTATTTTTCTAACTCTATTGCTTGTGGCTTTGCTATAATCTTAAATTAAAAATCAACAGGAGTTGCATTTTTTTTCTTATAAAGTGTTTGGTTTTGCATATAATTTCAGCTATGTTTAAGATAATGCCCTTCACACCAGTAATACCATGTTTCCAAGTATTCAGCCTAATTTTTGTTTTCAATGCTCAGAAAAGCATCTACCCATATAAAATTGTCTTGACATTTGCTGTGTAAGGAATGTCAGACAAAAAAACCATCAGTATTATTCAATAAAATGAACGATATTTCTGTGAAGAAAACTAGAAAATTCAAATTTAATTTTTTTTTTTTTAATAATTTTAAGCTAAAATGTTCCTTCACCCCACTGTAAACCTGATAATAATGATGTAACAAAAACTGGGTCTTCATAACTGATGTCTAGTTGATCAGTCGTATATTAATATTAGGACACATAGAAACGATGGTGTTGATTGACAAAGCCTTTTGTAGAAGACTGGAATATTTTGTAATTCTGCCAGATATAACTCATTTTCCTTACATATCCTCCATTTCCTGACAGTTTCTTGATGGCATCCAGGATAACCTGGAGATGTGGCTATATTTTTTGCTTTTTTGTGTTGAGCTTTCAAATGGGTACATCTTGTAAGGTGGCCTGTTAGAGCACAATGAAGTCTTTTCTACAGAATTCCAGTGCCATTTAGGCAGGTTTTTATGGGGTTTTGAAAGCAGAAAGGGAAAACTGGCAAGGTAAAAATAATAAGTGTGGGGTTGGTATGACAGCAAGAAGATAATTATAAATGTAGTTTATTTATAAGCCATAGTTCTGAGCCTATGATACTGGTTGAGGACAATTTCAATAAAATAATTTGATGTAATAAAGTTAAAAGCATCAAAAGAATGGCTTCATTCCTCATATGACATATTTAGATGCACAGCAGAAATTGTGTTTAGAACACGGACTGATCAGAGCAACTTGATTCGCCACTTAATAACAGATGTTGCTGCACTCCTGCCTGTGAGAAGCAGTTCAGGATAACCACATACTAGTTTTCTCTTCCTGACTGTGGGAAATGTTAAACAAAGAAACTATGTATACCATAATCAATAGCAGCAACCTTCTTAAATATTCTTTTTTTTATTAAAAAAAACTGGCTGGACGGCCGAGCCCAGAGAGTTGTGGTGAATGGAGTCAAATCCGGTTGGCGGTCRGTCACRAGCGGTGTTCCCCAGGGCTCAGTTTTGGGGCCCATCCTGTTTAACATCTTTATCAATGATCTGGATGAGGGGATCGAGTGCTCCCTCAGTAAGTTCGCGGATGACACCAAGCTGGGCGGCAGCGTTGATCTGCCTGAGGGTAGGAAGGCTCTGCAGAGGGATCTGGACAGGCTGGATCGATGGGCCGAGGCCAATTGCATGAGGTTCAACAAGGCCAAGTGCCGGGTCCTGCACTTGGGTCACAACAACCCCAGGCAACGCTACAGGCTTGGAGAAGAGCGGCTGGAAAGCTGCCCGGCGGAAAAGGACCTGGGGGTGCTGGTCGACGGCCGCCTGAACATGAGCCGGCATGTGCCCAGGTGGCCAAGAAGGCCAACGGCATCCTGGTCTGTATCAGGAATAGTGTGGCCAGCAGGAGCAGGGAGGTGATCGTGCCCYTGTACTCGGCACTGGTGAGGCCGCACCTCGAATACTGTGTTCAGTTTTGGGCCCCTCACTACAAGAAGGACATTGAGGTGCTGGAGCGTGTCCAGAGAAGGGCAACGAGGCTGGTGAAGGGTCTGGAGMACAGGTCTKATGAGGAGCGGCTGAGGGAGCTGGGGTTGTTTAGCCTGGAGAAGAGGAGGCTGAGGGGAGACCTTATCGCTCTCTACAACTACCTGAAAGGAGGCTGTAGAGAGRYGGGTGTTGGTCTCTTCTCCCAAGTAACAAGTGATAGGATGAGGGGAAATGGCCTCAAGTTGCACCAGGGGAGGTTTAGATTGGATATTAGGAAAAATTTCTTCMCYGAAAGGGTTGTCAAGTACTGGAACAGGCTGCCCAGGGAAGTGGTGGAGTCACCATCCCTGGAGGTGTTCAAAAAACGTGTAGATGTGGCGCTTCGGGACATGGTTTAGTGGGCATGGGTACTGGGTTGATGGTTGGACACGATGATCTTGGAGGTCTTTTCCAACCTTAATGATTCTGTGATTCTATTTTTCTATGATTATTATTATTTATTTGCAATTTTTTATTCCTAACTTTGTGATTGCCTTCACACTATGTGTGCTTTTAGCCACGATCTGCATGGACGTGCAGCATACTGCATTTTCTGCAAGATATATCCTAAGAAATAACACCTTGTGAGAATAACCAGTTTAAAAAAGAATAAAGAGAGAAAGAAAAAAATAGAAACAWTATATTTTGCATAAGCAGGATTAAGATTTCTCCCCGTTTCATTACTGATATTTTAAACTTGTTGTATATGTACTTGAAATGTGGTATTGCAGAAAYATCCATCCTAAGAAGGACAAATTCCATGTTTTTGTTACGTACRACAGGCAGCAGGGTGCAATGTTAACATTTGCCCTGTTTGCCATACAGCAGSTAATAAGATGTCTAGACAGAGTATTTTTTTCTCTTTACTTTTGTATAGGAACTTGTTTGTTTTTCAGTGGCTAACATTTACCTAATGCATTATGTCAAGAAACACAATAGATTGCATGTTTTTCATAGCATTCATAGCATTTCATAACATTCCATAGCAGACCATACTCAATGAAGTAAGACCTGGATTACAGGGGTCATCTGTAAATGCTTCCCCAACTGTGTTTAGAAATATATATGCTGAAGTGAAGTGCAGGAGAAACCCTTTTTGATCRGAAAACCTACTTCTGGTGTCAGATAGTAAAAATGATGTTGACCATAAAGATTAAGTAAGGAGGAATTCCACTCCAAGTATCAGGGTTAAATCTTTCCTGTAGATATGAATGCTTATAGAATCAGTAAGAAATCATAAATACTTTCTTATTATGATTTACAGAGTACTCGAGAAGCTTCCCTGCATACCTAAAACAGAATATGGGAAGTACATTGGAAAGATTGCTGTGAACTCATTTTATGCAAATAGTTGTACGTGGAAAGTATCTGAATTTATTCCAAACTGGAAATTAGTAGGACTTTTTAAGTATTGCTATTACCYTGGAAGATTTGTTTTTCCTTCGTCGGAAGGAATAAGCCAGAAGCTGTTGAACAAAAAACAGGTGAAGTGAAATAGCTGTGTGGTTCTCAAAAGCGTGGCTGAAATTATGAAATTATCTACTACGAAACTAAATGTGTATCATCTTCCTGTAAAACACTGAGTTTCACGAGTTTGTTGCACATCTTTATCAGGAGAGTGACAGCCCCAGTTTTACTTAGACTTATAAAGGCATTTCATACTTGGCATAATCAGTGTGCACTAATCTCATCAGTCCCACTCTGTTGTATCATTCTAGGTTAACTAAATTAATATTAACAATTTTTTCTAAGAACAAAGAAGGTGTTGACCACTAGGAGAGAGAAGTTTATTTMGAGAAACCCCTGGAGAAGGGAGGTTAAGGGGTAAGCATCTTTCTATTTTAACAGAAACTGCAGATAGAACCTAGTTCTGCATTGTACTGCTCAAATTTATTTCACCAAAATGACACCAAACCCTACACTAGTGAAAAGTGATGCAGCAAGCCTCTTTTGTCATATTCTGTAAATAAGCTTAAGATATTGACATGCATATTTAATACAAGAATACTGAGAAAATCAATATTTCTGTAATGAGTTTGGTGCCTCTGTGTTTGAACTTGCCCAGAGATATTTTGAAGAGTAATAATTTTGATCTATAATGAAATTGATAAAATTGCAGCTTATTTCAATTTCTATTACTGACATGATCAAATAAGCAAATTACAAGTAAATATTTCTTTTGAATGTAAGTGTCGTCAGGGTAAATACTGAAAGGAACAACATCTGTATTTGTTCTAAATCCAGACTTTTACTAACAGCAGTCAACTCACTGAATCCATTGACCATGTGTCAGACTTGTGTTGGCTTGAATGTTCCTYATAGATTTTTTAACTCCTTGATTTTACCAGGTCTTGAGGTTTCCTGCTGTAAAATATAGATAAGACATAACCAATGACCATTTAGAAAAAAAAAGAACAAAAAAAAGTCAAAATATTATCTGTTGAAATTGGAATAGTTCCATGCTTTCCAGTGAGACACACTGTTTTTTGAATCTGCTGTAGTACGTCCAAACTAACCCTAATTTTTTACTTTAAGGTTTGAAAGTGACTTCCCTACAGGGTGAGCAACTTGTGTCCTAGACCTGTCACATTAACTCTTTCATAGCTAGATTTGTTTTCTCCTACAGCCTTTTTCTAGAGCTTGCTTTTTATTATATATAATTGTTTATTCCTTTGCATAGATCCATGCTCTATGGTAAGTGATTCCTGTATATTTGGCTTTTGTGATTCACATTTATACCTAGCAGAACTTCTCTTTCTGGTGGAAGAAGCACAGAGAGACATAAAAAATAGATAGCTCAAAGCCTTCACAGATYTCTTATGTTTAATTTTTCCAAGTTGCTTTAGTAACTCATTGGAAAAAATAAGGAAATATTCATATTGTATAAAAAAATCTAGATCGAATAAGAAAAATTTATAGAAAACCAAATTAAATCCCATTGCAATAGACGAGATTGTAACACATTAAAATAAAATGGATAACACTATATTTCAGAATGTTATGTAAAAGGGAGCGTTTAAAAATCTACAGATGGCAATAAATCTTTAATCTGTACCAATATAAGCAAACAGCATGAACCCAGTTTTAAATTTTCATTGTCTGTCCCAAGGGATTGGTTTGTGACATTTAGCTGCCTGCTCATTTTAACTTCTTCATATGAACTTATGGAGCTATACAGAAATTCAGCTATGAAAGTGTAAAAGGATCTAAAAAACACAACACCTACCCCAACCCACCACCAAATTTGATAGAAAAACTGTAAGCAAATGAGACCTCCCAAAATTTATGCTGCTCCAAACAGATGTATGATAATTTCATTGTAAACAAGTGTGCCTTCTGAATGATCTCTATCAGATTATCTACGTCCTTAAAATTAATATGTACATGGCACATGGAAGACTGGTGTTAATCACCTTAAAGCAGAGGAATTAGCATAACTTTATTAATACAAAAATAAAAAATGCGGGTTTTGTATTTGCACTTCCACCTTCCTGGAAATTCCTGTAATGTAATCCCTTGCAATAAATGATATGCAAAGAATATTCTAGTTCTCTGAATATGAAGTTCAGTTGACTTAGTAGAAATCCACAATCTACAAAGAAAAACCATACCCAATACACTCCTTGCATCCCTTAATATCTGATTAAACAGTGGCACTGAAATATTGGATCAAATTGTTTCCCCTTTAAAAATTTTGAAGAGTCTCCATGAAGAATGCATTCCTGTATGGAAATCTATGTGAAACATTCTTGAAGAGAAAATGAAGGGATAAATGAAGGCTCAGAGATGCCCTGTATATGATCCTTTTGTGGACTAAAAAATGCATGTTCCTTATCATATTATAGGACCCTGTTACCTTCTTAGCCTGTATTCATCATGATGTGTATATATATATTATAGTCCATTTCAGTCTATCTCTTTCTCTAATAAAATAGTAAAAAATATTGTTTTTAACTTTCATGGTATTAATCATGTATAAGGTGCACTGACTCATTAGGGCTAGTCCTMAAAAGATGAAAGAAGTATACTGTGTTCAGTTTTGGGCCCCTCACTACAAGAAGGACATTGAGGTGCTGGAGCGTGTCCAGAA